>JABCKS010000006.1:0-122689 GCA_018851325.1 Termitomyces sp. DKA19
TACTAGAAATAACATTGTCAATATATTTACAAAAGTACTATTCTTTAGAAATCATTCTTCCTTTGACTGTGTCAGATGCTTAGTATAATATGAGGGGGAGTTAAGATGCCATGTCCATAGTAAAGAGGAGTGTTGAATGGTCATATATGTAATAAGTGTGAAAAATATTATAGACATGATTGTTATAAACATAAATTAGCAGCCAATTCTCTTTGTTTGAAACACTATATATTGCTATATTTATTCAAGTACCCTCAGTCTCATTTATACATCTCTTAAATATATTACCTACTTTATACAAGCTACTTTTACTGATCTACTTATACCTAGTCTATTATAACTTATATATTGTATCTAAGTGTTGGCTACACCTACTACTATCCAAAATTCCAATATACTCCACTTTCTGTATAGACATTCCTGTCCTACCCTTCTTTGCTGCATAGAACTTGGATAATCATGTTGTTAGGCACTTACTGTGCTCTCTTATAAACTACAGATTGATCTAGAGAAGAGCATATACCCACATTCCTTATATTACATGAACACTCTATTATTTAGTTTAATTTTATCATGGACATCATTATACCTTCAAATTACCTCATGTAAATAAATAGTTTTCTTACTTTACACAATGAGTATTTCCAGAATACACTCTGGTCAAGCTCACTTTGAATGACTTGTAAGGTCTATTCAAGTTACAACATTCAAGTCATGGATTTTTACTGTCAATCTATATGGTTTACTTATATAATAGGGGGACTCAAAATTTGGAGATCACCTTTGTTGCACTCTTAACTAAACTACCATACAACAAAGATATATCATTGTTCTGTTTGTTTGGTTCCCAGTGAGGCTGTAGATGACAGCCTTTCACATTTATTGCTCCAGTCTAGATACACTGTCCTTGTTCTTGCACATAATTTGACAACACTTACTGGATGTACAGGTTTCTAATATGCATCAAAAAAATTGCTTAACATGTGAGAATATTGCTTGACATGGTGTGTGTTCATTTCAAAAACTCATTGGATTTTCGAGCTATTATTTTCCTGTATGTTTGTTCCTATATATTACAAAACTTTGTTCTGGAGGGACAAAACCAAGCAAGAGAATAATGCCTGTCTGCCAACGATCTTCACAAAAATACTCTGATATGTCGACAATGATGCAACCTTCGGATCAATAACCTGAAGCTATCCCGTTCTTTCTGGAATCGCTGGCAGCTGGGTCATGGGTGGTCTGATTTGGGCCTTCGAAAGAAAAACTGATCATAATACGACATACCGAAGATTTTACCATGGATTCTTCCAACAGCTTGAATAACACCTGCGACTCGGTTCACATCGAGGACTAAACATGAAAACAGATGAAACACTTGAGTTTGAGGATGAAAAAGCAACAAACCAGTGACATTGTGGCCAATGTCACGTAACCCATCAATTATCTCTTGAGGATAAACATTGTCCACATCTACGGTGAGTGGATATAACTGATCATGTACTCGCCCATACTCTATCGCGGCGCTCATATCGAGCCCCAATTCAAGATTGAAAAAGACTTGAAACATTGCTGGAAAAATGCGGGAACCACCAGAGCCCCCAAAAGCAAGATAAAAGGAGCCATCTTCGTTTTCAACAATGGTTGGCGCCATCGATGATAGTGGGCGTTTGCCAGGCGCAGGATAGTTGACTATAAATCTGTCAAAACAAATTGAAACAGTTTGGCATTGGTTTTACAAGGCGAGGGCCACAGGCCAAAACCATTCGGAATATTTGGTGTAGAAAAGTCGTCCATTTCATCATTCAAAAGAATGCCCGTTTCGGGGTCGAGAACTTGGGATCCAAAAACTAAATTGACCGTTGTAGTTAAAGCGACCCCCATGCCATTTTTGTCTATAACCGAGGTATGGCTCTGATAGGCTAGCGTAAGTAGGAACAACTAAACCTTATTGATTGTTCGTTACCGTGCCGTGATCGGTCTTTACGTCGTATTCGGGGTTATAATAACCGGGCGTGTGTGTGTGATCCTGGGTGGTATGAACATGATATTACATTGTAATAAAAACGATTTTCTCACGTCCGTTATATTGCTCAGTACGGAGTTTGCAAATTCCTTTGTAGGTATGATATTCATTCTTGCGGTGTTATTATTGAACTCGGGATCGCATATTTTGGTCCTCAAAGACGGAATATGTAAACTCATTGATTTCGAGGAGAAAATCCAACTTACCGAGACGCAAATCCAAATTTAATGATTTCCACGAGGCGATGGACGTTCAGAACACTGCGTTCTTTGATGTCAAAGTGTTCAAGTAGATTGAGCATATGAATCAAGACTTTCGTTAAGCAACGAAGTTAAATTTTCCACAAAAGAAAGGAGAACGATGTGCAACTCACCCGGTCCGGACGTGGGTGAATGGGTCGTGTAAACTTTCTTGTCGCGATACGTGCTTTCGAGTGCAGGACGAACTCTCACAGAATAATTCTCGAGATCTGCATGGGAAAGTATGCCGCCGGTAGCTCTAACCTTGCGAAGCAAAGCATCTCCAATCGATCCCTGGATCGCATGAGACGGTACCTCATTAGAGGTAAGTAGCTCTACCTTGTAAAGGGCGCTTGACCCTTCCTTCGCAATCGTTCGAAGAGTTCGAGCAAGGTTTTCTCGCCGAATGATCTCGCCTTCGCGAAGAAGGACACCGTGAGGAGCGAATATTGCCCTCCAGTCAGGATTATTAAGCATAAGTTGCGAATACCGCTTTAGTACCAAAAGGCGATGAGCCATATCTCAAGGAAGTGTTGAGAACATACAGGTATCCGGTTTCCTAATTCTCTGTCAATCTCCCACCCTTCTGCTAATTCGATAGACGGTTGTATCAATCTTTGCCACGATATTTTCCCCCATCTACGATGTGCTTCTTCGAGTCCAAGGACTTCACCAGGAACAGCAACAGATAGACCACCATACTTCGATAGATTGGGAGAGTTTTTGAACATTGTGGCATTAGACAGGGCTGGTGCAACTTCGCGAAAATCAATCGTGAAGACTTCCGAAGGTTGTCCAGGCGTAGTGGGTGGAATGCGTACCGTCATGAAACCCCCACCACCTATCCCCGAGCTACAAATAATGATGGTCGCGTAGATGAGAAGCAAATGTACTCGCTTACGAGAACATGTTAACAACACCTGTGCAAAATGTAGCACCGATGGCAGCATCAACCGCATTTCCATCGTCCTGTAATATTCGTACTCCAATGTCTGAGCAGCGTTTATTCTCTGCGGCGACAGCGCCGTGCTCAGCTTGAATGAGATAAGCCGGATTCCGATAACCCACGCGGTGTTGCTCATGGTCAGAGAGTGTATAGTCATATAATCTGGACGAAAACCAGATGCCAATAGTGATGAGTCCTAATAGAGCCGCTACTGCTGGGAAAGGCTTCCGTTGAGTATGAGCCGAGCACTTCAACCCCTCGTGAGCGTGTAGCGGCAAGTGGAAGTCAAAAGATTCATTATGTCGAAGTTGAATTATAGGTAACCCTTCCTTAATCGTGCTCATATTCGGAGACTCTTAGTAGTCCTCAGCGAGTATGATGACGCCAGGAGATTGAACTCACACACCACAACCGGATCCGCGCTGATAAAACTCTACAGAACTCGCCAAAAAACGGTGGTCCAGTCATACTCAGGATTCTCCGGACTCCGAATTTATGCATGTTGGTGGGCGACCACCCACGTGGTATGCATGTAGATAGTACGAGACCGGGCACACGGAAGGATTTGCAGAAGATCAATTTTAGCAAGGGAACTCAGAGGTCGCGGAGGATTCGTCGGAAACGTCAGTTATCGGTGTCTTCGCCAATAGCAGGTAGGTCGGGACAATGCGATGCATGACAGAACACGTTTAATGTTGAACGGGCAGGTCAAACACAGACAGCGCCCAAGGTATAGCAGGGACAACTTTCGGCTTGTTTATCTCCGGACATATTATGTTGTAGGTTACATACGCGAAACTAAGCGGCGTAGGACAAGGGGGCTCAACGCTCGGTTGGACAACATGGTCCGCGCAATGAGCGCGACATCTTCTGGTTCACGGAATCTACGACAACGCTCAATACGTACAAGGAGTTCCTCGGACGCGTCGTGTCTCTCTTCCGTCATCTCTGATGCATATAGCGAACTTCATGAAGGCCACGTTGGGGAGGATTTCGCTCTCATTAAAATGCAATCACTAGTGAACGGTCACCGTTTTTCGGACTCAGTGCATATTAAAACTTCCAATAACAGACCGCAAAATTGCGCTGTAAATGTATGCAGATGTCCACCATTTCGTTTTTACTGAAATGGTCCGTCTTTAGAGTGTTTCCGTCCGCAAGACGCTACCAGAGTGGCTTTGTTCGACGTTCTCAACCCTCACGGATAAACATCCTCTGCGACTGCTTTTGCCGAAGAATTCGCCCTGCCCAAAGAACGACGCGAATGACCAGAATAGCTTGGATGATTCAGAGACCAACCGAACGTTTGCTTTCGATCCAGACTATATCACTCAAACTATGCCTAATGATCAAGCTGTAAACTTTATTGGTTCAACCATTGACAGAGATCATGCGCTTCAACCCTCAGCTGTCTCACGATTTACGACTGTCAAGAGCAACACTCGACGATATCAATCCCCATCTGCAGCCTGCGATAATCCTGTGACTTCAACGCTTGATGTTGTGCCATTCTCAATGCCTGGGCCTAATATGATCCCTGTGCCCCAATGTCCCATGACTTCTAGAACGAATGAGGTGAACGAGCAAGATCCAAGCCCAGTTCCTGAATTTGAAGACCTAGATTTCATTCCGTTTTCCACCCCTGGACCAGCATCAGTACAACAATCATCTCCGGCCACCGATTCCTTACCTTCTAGATCTGACCTCTATGTCCGAGATTGCCTTGTGGATGTAAATATCGATGCCCGCCCCTTGAGACCTTTCCACGAGACACACTTCCTGCTCCCTGCTTCTGCAAGTCATCCCATATCCGAGTCTTATTCTAGATATACCTCAGACGACTCATCTGCAATTGATTGTCGCTTGCCTCCTTACCATGCTGCGCCCTCTGACCCTGCTCCTGCTTACTCTTCTGACGGCATTTACATATTGCTTATTGTACAGATCAACTTACAGGCGGATTTGGAACAGAGTCTCAAGGAGTCCCCCAGCGTACTGATGAAAACCTCAGCAATGTTTTTGCAGCACCTGGCCTACGACAGTCTGCTTCTCGGTCTAAGCCTATATATTTCGATTCCCCTGCCAAAGAACCGTCTGATACGGATCATTCCAATCCAGGTTACGAAATTGACCTCGACGCCGTTGACTTCACACGGACTCCTTTCTTTTCCAGTAAAAAATCGACTGAAAAAAGCAGACTAGTTACGGTGTATGATCACTCACCGGAAACAAACCAGAATTCCGTCCCTCAGTTGAGGACGCGAAGTCGCAACGGCAGCGTGCTTACGGCTCTGCCAAATACAAGTGGCGAGGTTCATACCAGTGTTGGGGTCGGGTATTCCGTACCAGTAGAGGATCAACTATCTATAGTGAGCTTGAGCATTCTATGAATATTGACGAAACTCACCCCGCCATTCCGGATTGCTTCTACATGTGCAGCCTGGTCAGCATCATACAACGCTGAAATACTTGCGTCAGTTATATCTTGGAGTCGAATACCCAAGCAGATACCAGACTGACCACCACCATCGCTTCCTGCTTTCCTTTTACTCCGAAATACTACACAAAACCATTCCCGTTCTTCGTCCTCCGGAAGAACCAACTCCGACCAATTAAACGCCTCTGTATAAAGCTTGCCAGTGTAGTCAGCATCTACTGGCTTGAAATGATGCAGAGCTTTATGCAAAGACAACGAAGCAGGATCGATATCTGGCAGTCGCGTTGCGGTAACGACCGGAGGATGATTGGTAGGAATGGGTTCTGACGGATGTTGTTCTGGCAAAGAGGACAGGAGGGGAGGCAAATACAACACAGGAGCCTGAGGATGTGTCAGGGAATTGGAGTGGAACGTGGGAAGATCATGAGGGTTTCGCTCTGCAGCGGTAGATATACGTTCCCTCCGTCGGAGTTCAGCCATATGTTCAAATTCTGGATGAGAAAATGCGAGAGACATAGCTTTTGCTCTGACGTCGAACAAAGTAGGCAGGGGACCGCAAGAAACATGGAGATGGTGAATTTTATACTACCCATCAAAGCTTATGATTGCGCCATTTTTTGCACTCAAGGCATTCAAATGACGATCGCACATTAGCCATAAATTTTTGACCAGCCCTACTGACGGATTCGGCACCTGTATGTATATTTTCAGCTTGATCATTACCACTTGATTCCACCATCGTCAGAGGGAACTGGCATCCTATGTCCAAGGCTGGTGTTCCGTCATTCGAATATATGCAATACATAAACAGAGAAACGTCGACTCCTTTCAAGGACAGTCAAGATCATGGCGTGTTCATCTTGCTCAAAGAAAGAGAACAACTGGTAGAGGAGATGGAGAACGAAAACGCGTTGCACAGAGCGTCGCCCAAGACGGCGGGGTGATCCCAATTGCTATCCCTTGTAGTTTTATGAGAAGTTCGGCAGCATATAGACATATTTATGCACTAGAGGATGATGAGGATTTCCAACTTTGCCCGTACTCACTGCCAGTTGAAAGGATGACTTCGAATAGACACCGTGCTCTCGGTTCCAAACAAATCAGGCCCCCGGATTTGGCCGACAAACATGAAACAAATACTAGTAAGGGTCCTCGTCGTCTACCATGGCGAGCAAGAAAGCTGCGGAGTCCACACTCTATCATCTCAGCCCACAAGGTTTTTGGAAGAAATTTCGTAAGTTCTGCTCCTCATTCCTTTTCCTCCGCTCATAATTGAATCCAGGTGACGCTGTGGTCGTAAACCCTGAAATATCTTCTGGTCTCCCAATCGCCAGCCTCAATCGACGGCCGCCACCTGGTTCAAGACCAGAAAGGTACAATACACCTGCTACGAAAGGTGTGACTTTGTCTGTCTTGTGTTCACTGGTGTTCGAACTCGTGTAGCTTCCGACCCCGCTCAGAACCCATACTGGAAACGCGACGTTCGACGAGCATACCCGCAACTCTCCATCATTACTCAGGAGGAGCTTTCCTCTTTGTTGATTGAGCATTCTACACCTCAATCGTGCGTGTACTTGACCTTTAATGATCATCCGATGTTTAAACACAACCTCAGTGTTGCTGCACCCGGCGAGGCCAAGTCTGACGTTTCTATCGCCTCTAAAACATTCGTCAATTTGACAGAGGCTATCGCCTCTATTACAACTGCACAAAAGGTCTATTCTGAATCACGGTTGCCTCCTTCCCTCCCGGTTCCTCACAAACGTTGGATTCCTGAACGTGCCCCTGATGCACCACATGACCCTCATTCTTACTTCCCCATGCAACTATACAAATGATAGGGTGAGCAAGGTCAAGGAGGATTGTCGTAGTGTACCGGCACAGTTTCTGTTTCTTCGGGCAGTTCGACGACGGATACACTCTATGATATATACACATACGAGGAAAGCTTTAAGACCATAACACCAAAAATCATCAGCATTTCAATGGATGTCAATGACATATCGTTTAGTGAACTTTTGCATGGGAAGACCAGCAATGGTCAGAACAAAAAGCCTGTCATATTCGCATCGTGCAAATTTGGCTCCATCAAGTCCAGATTTGTATCCCCGGTGCGAACTCTTACACTATATTACTTAAAGCTTAAGCTTTTTTGCTTGGGTTCGGTCATCGGATTGGGCTACGCTACCTCATTACGTATGCAAAAGAATTCCTGGGATTAGGAAAGCAGTCGATGTACGAGTATGGTAGATAGTACAGTTGAGTGAAATATGAGGTCCCGTAATCAAATCAAGAGAGAACATCGAGGAGATTGGTGATGGAATTGGTGTTCATCCACGGGTAAGGCTAGGGGATCGACGTGCGTTAGCATCTAGCGTTTTAACATCAACTCCTCCATTATCAACGCCATCAGCAACAATCTGTCTAGCCTTCAAAAGGCCAGGTGGGTAATCGTCAGGGCCTAGTAGAGATTGGCAACTATGTTGGAGGCCGATATAGTCAACTTCTGGGGGAGGCGTTAACGTTACATGTATATGTTCATTGAGCACCTTGGGAGTGAGTCCCATATTATCATCGGCGACATTGCCTGGCAGTTTGGAATTGTTAGAGACGCCGGAGGACCCTATGTAACAATTTGCATCAAGACTTGAGTGCACGTCGTTGGCTGCAATGAAAGGAACTGCAGGATCATTGCTGGAACGAAGTTCGTTGCTGGAACGAAGATCATTGTTGGAACGAAGATCATTGTTGGAACGAAGATCATTGTTGGAACGAAGATCATTGCTGGAGTTGGAGTTGTGATCATAAAACGGTCCGTAATTCTTGAACCAAGGATGTTTAAGTGCATTCGTGAGAGTCATACGTCGTCGAGGGTCTACTTGCAGCAGAGAAGAGATAAAATCAATCGCTAAAAGATACGTTAGCCAAAGAATAGCAGCATGGAAGTTCTGGAGGGATAACCTTCAGGACTGATATCTGTATAGGGATCGTTCAGAAGTTTCCAATTAATGGTACGTCCGAGGACACGAGTGACCAGATCTTGTCTTTTGTCCTCAACGAAAGGATTTCTGCCGGCAAGCCTGGCAATATAGAAGCTTAACTTGTCTTTACCAAGATGGTGGGTTAGCCATACATCGAAAAAACCATGACTCCAACGCCCCAACTATCCACGAGGTTATTATAACCTTCTGAGCTCTTCTGAAGAACAATTTCAGGAGCTAGATATGCAGGAGAGCCGCACATGGTCTAGTGTGAAAGAGATGACTTGATTTAATCGTGATTCGAAATGCAGATCTACCTTGAACATCGTCTGGCTATCCACAAACTTTGCAAGACCAAAATCAGCCACCTTAACGACGGGTGGTTTGTCCTTTGTGAGTAGAATGTTCTGATGGAAAGAGGGCATAAGTGACAATTCAAAAACTCTTGATGTGCGTACCTCGGGCTTGAGATCGCGGTGAGCCACGTTCTGCGAATGGATGTACTATGGGAAATCAGTAGAGAAGCGTTATAAGATAATCTGATGCCCTACCGCAAGCGCATCACATATCTGATAAGTGAAGTGCCTAGAATCGAACTCGCCTTAAAGCACACTATTAGGCGGACCACAGAAAGAAAAAACGATCCGCAAAACACACTGAGTGGGGCGTGTTGGAGAAGATAAGCAAGAAAGTCTCCACCTTCCACAAGTTCCAGAACCAAACCTTAGGATCTATATGTTAGTAGGGTCTCATATGGCGAGAAAACAGGTTGAAAAATGTACTGATGTCGTCAGAATCGTCCTCGAAAAAAGCTTCCTTCAGCTCGCAAATATTTTCGTGTTTGAGCATCTGTAGGACTTCGATCTCTCGACTTCGGGGGCGTGAATTTTGATTACGAATGGTCTTGGTTCCCTTCAGTACTTTTATGGCCACGTACTTGCCCGAATCTCGGCAAACAGCTTTCTTGACAAGTCCATACGAACCCTCGCCGAGGTCTGCTATTATGTCATATTTGGCCTTGAAAGCAGTTGTCGGTAGATTGGCAGTATGACGGTAGGTATAACCTTCGGCAAAATCAGAGGACGAGGAGGATACATGGATGATATACTCACGATAAAGTCCACGGCTATCAAGTGAGATCTCGCTCCCGTGGCGAAGCACTGCTGTTTTATTGTTTCCGATTTTATCGCCGTTCATCTTGAAAAGTTGAAAGAGAAAAGAAGAAAGATTTGCAAAGGCAACTTACAAATGTACCATTCGACGATAAATCCTGTATTGTGACACTTGCATTTTGATAGTGTCCATTCCAGGTAATGACGCAGTGCTCCCCACCTATGTATGTATTCATGATGAGCATCAAAAACCGGGAAGGCAAGAAACACTGCACTGACTGACTCGCTCGCCAGACACGACATAATCGTTGACAGCTGGGTAACGGCCTAGCTTGTAGGTAAATTTATTCAAAAAGAAGTCAATTCTGGAGGCCTCTTTACTACACGGTTCCAGGTAGCCCCATAAACAATCAAGAGTTTCGTCCCTTTCTTGTTGAGAGGCTGGTTGGGTCGATTGAGTTTGTTGTTGCGAAGACTGGGAATCTTGAGAATCGTTAGACAGGTCGTTTGAGTCCATGGTGAGCGAAGCGCTTGTGAATCCGTTTCAACAGAAGTTAGAACTCCAATTCCGATCGGAAGGGATTCCAAGCGAAATTCGAGCAATACTGTCAGTGATCTCTCCACTCGATTGCAGGAAGGTGTGTCGAGCCAACAACCTCCTTGCTGCAGCCCTGTTAGCTGAGTAGATAGTGATGGTTTTGACCTTGGTAGAGGTCAAAGGGAGAAAATTATAAAGCCATCGCTTTGATACGCAACCTTGTATATTGCAGCCATGCGGCACGTGCACGCCTACGCCTAATGTCTTTGCGGAAATTCTTGATCAGTGCCATTGATGAGAGATGATCGATAAGAGATACAGTCTCCGAGTGGAGGATTAACGCTCTATTGGCATAGTTTCTTGGTCAGACGGGAGGATGTTCATACGTGTTCATGGAGGCGACAGGCCAAGAACACGGAACAGGTCGCGATTGCAAAACTTATGGAACAATTACTTGAAGTAGATCTTGGGGGTTATTGCATTGTGCATGCATTTTCAAGAGACTTGACGATCTTGGGGTTTCGACCTTCTGGGAGGCCGATGTTTGAATAATCCAAGCTGAAGATTTGAGACCCTGACCATCGGACCATCGTTGAATAGTTGCTAACTTGAGTCTGCTCTATTTGTAAAAGATTCAAAAGATAATGAGATCCAATCGATGCTACTTAAGTAGAGTTTGGTTGATGACAGGAGACAAGCCAGGTGGCAAAAGTCGAGCTCGCGTTTGATTCAATACAACCAAATAACGCCTCTACTAATTAAGCCACACGTGGACGCCTAGGCCGATGACTCAACACACGTAAACACAAGAATGTCTGTTGCACTACCTTCTGCTCCGGCGGGGGCGTCTGCAGGGGCTCAAGCTGCCGCCTTTGCTAACGATGAAAGGTGCAAATCTATCAAATTTCTGAAGACCATGTTATGCTCTGCTGATATCCTCATCAGAATATATTTCTCAAAAGAAGCCAACGCGTGGAGACTCGAGCAAGACGACGGTTCAGAGGTAGAGTATGATGCTTCCAAAGGGGCGTGGGTACCCCTGGTGTGTTCCAAGCATTATTCCTTTACTACGACGCGCTCACGAGTCACAGGTTGATGAAGATCTTGTCAAGCGACAACAAGCTGCGTATGCCGTCGAAGGAGTTGACGAGGAGGTAAACTTGTTTAAATCTTCTCCAAGCTTCCAATCGAGAAAACCCTGTAATGAAACAGACCCCGGCTGCACCCGTTCTCGCTCGCGAAAATAAAAAACGAAAAGATCTCGAGGATCATACATCTCAATACGCACTGACCATCAAACGCGGAAAAGTTGATAAAAAGGACCGACCGCCTTCCGAACGCAAGTCAAAGAACACAGCTGTATATGTGACTGGGCTTCCCTCGGACACCGAGCTGGATGAGATTGTCGAGAGATTCTCCAAGTGCGGCGTGATCGAAGAAGATGAAGAGGGCGAGCCCAAGGTGAAGATGTATGCGAAGGACGATGGAACATTCAGCGGAGAGGCTCTTGTGGTATTTTTCAAGGAAGATTCCGTTGTTTTGGCCCTCAACATCCTTGACGAAGCGGAATTACGATTCGGCGATTCGTCTTCAGTGATGTCGGTCTCGAAAGCTGATTTCACACACAAGGAAAAACCAGCTGGATCGGAAGGAGCACAACCACGTAAAACTGTTGACAAAAAGAAAGCCACGAGGCGAATTGGAAAGATGCAGAGGTGCGCATTTAGATATCTATGGTAAATTCTCCATTTGACTCAACTGTTCCAAGAAAAATTGACGAATGGAACGACGAAGACGGCTTCGGCCCGTCTATCTCACCTGAAGAAAGCATCACATCTGCGTTGAACCAGAACGGCAGAGTCGTCGTGCTCAAACACATGTTCACGTTGGAAGAGCTTGCAGAGGATGCTACTTTGCTTCTTGACCTAAAGGAAGATGTACGAGAAGAGTGTTCCACTTTAGGCGAAGTTACAAACATCGTCTTGTATGATGTCAGTGAGCAATATATTCGTGCTCTTCGATTGCTCATCACAGTCACTGCGTTTAGAAGGAAAAGGATGGCATAATGACTGTCAAGTTCCGAGACCCGATAAGCGCAAAAGCTTGCCTATTGGTAAGTCTCGCAATGTGTTATAGACGTTGTCGCTTACAAGTCGTCTCAGAAAATGGATGGTCGATATTTTGCTGGGCGTCGAATAGAAGCCTCTCTGTTTTCTGGTAGACAAAGGTTCCAGCGAAGTGGATCAGGGGATGACGTTGAAGGCGGAGGAGAGGAGGAGGAGAAAAAACGTTTGGAAGACTTCGCACAATGGTTGTTGACGGAGGGTGACGAATAACTCATTATTGACTTTGAGGACCGGATAAGATGATATGAATGCTCTTGTACAATATTGAATTTACAGCGGATAGATCTACCGAAATCAAATTACCACCACGCACAAAAAGGTTTCTTGCTGATAATTTCCATGCGCTGTAAAAAGAGTAAAAAGACTCAATATTTACCAAATAGCACCAGCAGCACACTACGAACCTCTGCGATCACAATCCGTTTCTGTTGCTGCTCTGGATTCTGAATCCATTCAAAGCCTTTCATATTTGCAAGGCGACTGGATTGTGATATAGACATCTCAACATGTGATGTTGACTTGGACATGGCTGCCAAATCCTCCTCTGCAATAGAGCTTGCGGAAGATAATACCTCAGGAACTGTCGGGAGGGGGCTTCCAGGCGGGGAGAAGGGTGACGTCGGAACATTAGACGATACTGCCACATGAGGCCCAGCTTGACTAGCATCAATAACTCCCACATCAGCTTCATCGATAGTCTCTTCAGTACCGAGCCTTTGTAGGCTAGCCTCTACAGCGTCTAGGCGTTCCAGATGTTCCAAGACAGTGACCCCAGTGGTTCCAGGATGTACTCGCTGGAATTTTGTGGAAAACGAAACGGGTCTAGGAAACCCGGAAGCATCTGTCGATGTACGCCGGATCGGGGGAGGGAAATCGCCACTGGAACTGTGACTCCTGGTTCTCCGAGGCAGATGCACATTTGTTACAGACGGCTTAGGTGACGAGGTGGAAGGACCATTGAGCAACTGAAATTCACGGTCGTCTTCCGAGATCTCGAGTTCGTCATCCCAGACTAAGGCTTTCTTTCTTCGCGTCAACTCGAGTGGTCCTAATAATATCGGTCAAAAAGCAGCTGTCAAATGAATAATATGGATCTCACCCTCGTCCTGTGAAACATAAGGATCGGGTTGTAAAGGGAAGAAGATAATAGGCTCACGGAATGTTTCAACGATTGAACAATGTTCCATGCTTGGCCTAAGAAATCTCTGTAAAACAGTAAAGTATTTTACAAGATTGCAAACCTTTAATGACAGCCAATTGTCTCTGCCGACATCTCGTGAGTATGAATCAAGATATACGGCCGAAGATTTACCCTGAACATCTTCGGATGGAAATCGGGATCTACAGCGAATAACTTCTCCAGTTGAAAAACAGTTTCTTCCCACCATGCCTTGGATGTCAAAAGTGGAAGAAAGTGATTGCGCGTCTTCTCGCTGAACGGCCGTCCAATGGTGCTGACTGGGAGAAACAACCAACCATATGTGTATGAACGCCATCCTTGGGGATGCTCGTGGGGGAAAGATAAGGAATTATCGATAGCTGCGATATGTATATGAGGTGTCCGAGTATAGTCAGTCGGAGGCAGGGAATGATCTGAAGGAACTGGTGAAACAAAATAGGGCGAAGAGGCAGTCATGCTAGGAGCGCTAGAAGCAGCTCCTCTTCTAAGTTCACTCATGACTGGCATTTCCTTGCGTATGGATCGAGAGGGCGCAACGTCAACAAGGGTCTTTTCGTGATCACCTTCGCAATATTTGATCATATAATTATCGGCACCGCGGTCGGTGTTCAGCATCAGATAATCTGTAACAATTCAACCGTCATTTTCAAATGTTAGGTCGTCAAAGCCATACCCAAAATAACGAGTCTAAAAGCAGAGAATTGAGCGGGAGATCATGTGGCGAAAACAACCGTACTTTTCTAGCTCTTCTCGGAAACTCTTCTGAAGCGTTTGGCTCCAGTAAAAAGGCCGTTCAGAATCATTCGACTCGCTGGCATCGTACATCACTCGTTCATAGTCATAATCAGAATCATCGTAAGCATCCTCAATGTCACCCGTTCTTCCGCAGACAATCTTGAGCGTATTCAGAATACGTTTGGACAAGGCACCATGTCTGTGACTAGAGTCATCAAAGGTATCAGCAATGGCACGGCCTGGCCATGGGTGCTTTCGCAGGAAATCAGAAGCATCTGTTTTGGAATGAGGGGATGAACCAAGTCGCTGGCAAATATAAGAGACATACCTTGGTAGCCATGCAGGAAGTATTGCATGCTCCCAATCTTCTCAGGAAGAGACTTGCCTTTCTTGGCGGCGTTCCTATCTATCCAGTCATAGAAGAATCCCTTTGCCAAGTTCAATATAAATGGAAAGAATCGTAATGGATAGAATTTTCACCGGACTTGACAAAGAAACCAGTTGTGTAGGTGGAACAATGTGTAAGGACAGCCGATGATCCAATAATGAAGCAGCTGCCTCAGATATGTAGCTGGTGACGGTTGAGGTATGGAGAGTTTCAGAATGACAACACCGACCTGAGATTTGGTATAAGGCAAGCTCGTCCGAAGGGAATAATCCACCTAAATTGTCTATGTATCCATTTCGTTGTCTACGAATTGCTTAATTTCGAAATCAGAACGTCCTTCGAGAACTACCTTGGGGTTGAGCCGCCCATAGGGTTCCTCATCTTTGGGTTTAAAGACGCTACGATGAGAGAGAATGAGCAGTGAATGATAGACAAAGAAATTCGAGACATACGCGACTGTCTGCACTCGACCATCAACCTTAGCACGAGCAAAATAGGACCCCGAAGAGCCCTTCATGATCATCTTCGGGTGGATACCCTCTGCAATTGCGGTCTTTACCGATTGTACCATGCTACGTTGAACCTCATTAGTACCAATGCAATAACTATTTTTTTGGAGACTCACGCATCATAACTCGCTTGCGTCATAGGTTGATTGTGGTCCAGAGTCTTGACCTAATGAAGGTTTGAGACACCACAAAAAGAGTGTGCAGGAAAAACATACGTTGCCCAAAGGTACGTTTGCTATCACCACTTGTGGCTCAAAAACACTATGCCATATAGTCCTTCTCTCGTGAGCTAGGCCCGTCTTCTTCTTTCGCTTCACTTTCTGCGCTATAGATTCAGTCCATCTGAAAAGGCCAGACACGTTAGAAACAAAGTATACATATTCTTCTGTTCATCACCTTTTGAATGCATTATCCAACTTCTTGAGATCAATGTTTCCCGGGCGACCTGTACGACTTCGGCCACGTGTGGACCTATTGGAGGGGCCGGGTTGTAGATCTCCAACATCTGTTTCCTCGTCGACTTCGTCAATGGACTGCGCAATGGGCGTGTAACCCGAACGAGACATTCTGTAAATCTCCGGTTTTATTGTGGTCTAAGAGAAGAGGAAGTGATGGGGACACTTCGAAAACGGGGTCACGCGGACGTCTTACAAGTTATTGGCGCGTCACATTGACAATGATCGAATAATCAATGATTAATCAACGTCAATGTTGAACCTGGACCATTGTGACTTTGACTCACTGTCGGCGAACGCTGAAGTGCTGGCGATCTACCAACTAGATCATATGCCTCCGATTATAACAAAGTTATAACAAAGTAACAAAATTACTATTGACTTGTATCAAGGATTCCGCCGCGGCAACAATGAAGAAGACCAGTACTAGTAAGCACTAATTCTATATTTTTAATTTGGTTGGGTCAATTTCCTCACAATTGCGTTCAATACTTGAAGTTTGCAGGATGAATCTTCTGATTTCAAGAGCAACTAACACCCTGTAAGGAGCCTGGGAGTGAACCCACGACGAAACGACGTATTATTGCGATTGCAAGAAAGACAAGTCTAAAGTCAAATTTAAGTATAAGTACCTAAATGAAGTGACCCAACCAAACCCAACACATCATACAAAAGATCTACGAATCCCTAGATGGAGCGGTCCATACTGTCTCTGTATCCCCCGTCGAATAGCCTTCCCCTTCACTGCTCAATGCAGCCCATTCGCCATCAACAGTGCTCGATTGCATTACTGGGATATTTGCCCCTCGCCGCTTCAAGAATTCGAGAACCTCATGCACGTCTCTCCATCCCACTACTTCTACGGCATCAAGGTCGGTAGACTTTATTTCTGCCAAGTGACCGTAACTTCGTGCCAAATGCACGCTTGCCTTGATCTGTGTCGACGGCGGAGCCCGTAAGAGATTGTCCAGGAATACTGCAAGCGCTTTCACTGCTTCAACCCGCGCTTTCAAGACGTGACGCACGAGGCGTCTTGATGGGGGACGGCATGTGGAACGAACTTTGGCAGGAGGCTCTTCACCAGCATTTACAACTCCCAAACTCGAGGAAGGCGTGGGAGAACAGGATTCAGACGATAGCGGGGAGGGGCTGGGATTTCGAGAAATTTGATCCGGTGTTCTTGGTTTTTCTATCCACGGGTTTTCTTTGGGTGGAGCTGGTGTGGTGTATTGGGAAAGAGCCGCTATTGAAAGGTCCCAACGTTTAGGAGCCCATACACCGGCAAGTACCTTCCAAGCGGCAATGATACGCCTGCCCCTATTGATCACTCAGTGTGCAGCCAGGCAAGAAGCAAAGCAAAGCAAGAACAATTACCGTCTGTAGTAATCTGTAGATAGTGAAGTAGGTAAGGGTCGGATGGAAGGTGTTTCCAGAAGCAAATAACTAACCATCGATCATTCGGTCATGATAGTTGGCAAGCAAGTAGACTGTTGCTGCTGCCAACAGTGCGCCTGTCGGTGTATACCATAACAGTGCCCACAAGAAGAAAAAGGCAGCAGGGTATATAAGTACGAGTGACAGGAACCCGAAGACCACCTTGTTTTGCGCCTGTGTTTCCTCCTCATCCTTGACTAATTCTGCTCCCAGGCTACCCATATAATATGCGGGTAAGTACATGATAAGTGGGAAGAGGAAGAAAGGCAGACGGATCAGAGCGGACAAACTGTCGCGAATAAGGATAAGGAGGGTGAAAAGACGACTAGGAATTGGTGCTGATACGTTGGGATTGAGAGAGCGAGGCAGAGGCAGAGACTTCAAATCGGAATCGGTGAGGTGAGTAGATTGCAGCAGGGAATAATACTCCAATAGATTGCGTTTTGCAGTTCTAAATTGAGGGATCAAAGTATCACCAGAAAACAAATCTACCAGGCTGACAAATCTCAATCAGAGAGTCTACCACAAGAACGAAATAGCACATACGTCTGGGATATTGCCACAAAGTCATCGAGGTCGACAGATTTGTGTCCTTCCCACAGGATGTCGCGTGCCATACGTGCGGCGAAAAGTGTACTCCTAGCAAACTTGAGTGAAAGATCATAGCATATGAGGACATAGTCTGCACCAGTCCGGAGCATTTATGGTCGCTTCCAGAAGTTCGCTCTGAACAGCATGAGTCAGCCTCTTCACGGCAGCGCGGGAGGCGCCTTCGCCGCCGGAAATGAATTGTTCTTGATACGCATCCAACTTGATTGGTTGACCGTACCTGACAGCGGGAAATTAGATATGAGAACCGTAAAAAATTGAACGAATTGATCTCACTCAACCACAACCTAAGGGTAAGGTAAGTAGGTTTTCAGTGTAAGATATTGATTATGAGACGTACGGAACTTCGATACTTAGATTTGTTAGTGTAGACGATCGCAGCAGGAACGATAATCACATCCTGTGGAGGTGCCAATTCCGGGTTTTCCTGTCGCCATTTAGAGTACTCGAGGGCAGCCCATGCTGCTCCATCTTTGACTTGCATAATCCGCGGTTCAGTATAACTGGTCCCTTCTGGGAACAAAGCAACTGCATGGCCCTTAGAAAGTGCCTCTAAAGTCCCCTTGAATAATACTTTACGATCCTTCGACTTGCGCTCGACAGGAATATTACCCGAGGAAAGCAAAATATACCGGACGACAGGATTAGTGAATAGACTCGCTGTTAGAAGCTGTTTAGCAACTGCTGATGTAGAACTGAGCTGATGTGTCACCTTTACTCCAGTAGTTCAATATACGATGGTGAGGGAACGTCACAGCTGCCCCTTGTTCAGCGTCAGTCACCGAGTTGTATCTACTGTTTACCCACAGAGAACAGCTGGGTCGAGCATCATATTATGGTGGGTAGCAGTCCTAGATGAGTTGGTCAGCAATAATTCAGAGCAATAAACGACATGATTCCGCAAATTGAGGCCTTAGACACGTACACTATAATAGGACCATCCTTGGGTACATTCTCCCCTCCAATGACACGAATTTCCGCGTAGAAGGACGAGAGAGCCCAATCTGAGATTCGACGAAGCACTCTGTGCAGCACCTTTCGTTCTGATGCCATGAAAGCTTCAGAGAGCACTACTGAGGATGGAAAGCAAGAGAAGAGGCAAGACCAAACCGTCAATTACAGGTATGAGCCAATCATGTGAAACCCCACTTCATCCATCAGCACCCAGTGGCAGGGTTGCTAAGGCACCCTTGTCAACATTCTTGGCGACTTTTCCTCGCTTTGTATTCAGACTCCAGAGTTTGCTCACAATTATAATGAGCAACACAAAAGGTTACTGGAGCATAAATATTCACTAAGGCTCAATCAGGTATCTATTGAACGATGACTGCGACGCTTGTCAATCTGCCTGTGAAGGCCCCACTGCAGGCACATCTCCATGACACAGTGCGTTAATGACTATATATCGGCCCGTATTATTCTGATTTACGACACGAGATCCCTCACAATCAAGCCAATGCAGGTTATTACACCGAGGATTCAATCGCGCAATGGAACAGTCATGCCACGGAGTCGATGCAAGATTCGTTGCCCTCTCTCTCTGACACAAATGAACGCGCTTTGCTTGAAACCTCCATCCATACAGGAGGTCATCTGAGCAACCTGAGTTCAGACATAGCCGGTATGAAGCCGCAAACGACTTGGATTGGACGTGTCCAACATTTCAAAGGCCTCGTGGTCATTGTCGTCCTCCTTATCATATCGTCCCTTTCTGGGGTCTCCAACTTCATCAGGAATGTTGTTCTTTTTATCATCCGGGACTATCCGATCGTTCTCTCAGTCATCTCCCCGGCAATTAACAAAGTAACCATACCTGCTCTGTGCAGTCTGGACCTTGTCTCATCAACCTATCTTTGTGCCTCGAATCGCACAAAAGGAGCAGAATTTTCTGCTGTAGTCGAGACTAGAACGACTGGCGAAGCAAATGCTCTGTGGGCTGATTTTCATAGCCTTGCAGAAGTTCAAAAGATCCTCGCCGATTACTTTGTAGGAGACGGTCCTGGTGCATCGGAGCTCGCCATCAAAATCGCCAAAGCCGAACTTGCGACAAGTGACCTCATCGTTGCAGTCCGTTTCAGCACTTTGAGGACCGCGGAACAGCTGGCAGATTCCTTGTTCGGTTTCGTGAGAGATGCTGGTGAAGCTGGGGACAGCCTTCAGGAGCTTGACGCAAAAGCAATGGGCGCGATCGATAGGCAAGAAGTATAGTCGTTTTCATCGGCTGTAACTCACTTGATCCATGTAGCATTCTAAATCTGAATATATGGGCTCTCAAGTCCATAGAAGAAGCCAAAGCGCCATCTGGAATCTTGTCGTCACTCTCAGTCTGGCAATCAAAAAAGTCTACACAAGACATCATCAGCGACAACTTCAACGAAGCCATGAGAACTCAAGATGCGATCCTCTCCCGCCTCATCACTCAGGCTAAGATCTCCCAGGGACAACTCAAACGTATGAAAGAGGGGCTCCAGGCAATTCGAGATCTCGCTACAAGGGAAAACATACACATCAATGCAAAACATGGGGAGCTACTCGCCTCAATGTGGACGACACTTGGTAGTAATCGCCAAGATCTTCACCGCTACCAAACGAACTTGGAGCTACTAGGAAGCTTAGAACAATATACGGACGTTGCCAAGGCACATGTTGCACAGGCTCTGACGAATCTGAAGACGATGCAAGCGCAGATGAAAGACTTGCGGGAGAGGGTTTCGCAGCCTGATATCACCGGAACCAATATTCCTGTCGATGTCCATATCCGGACCATCATGGATGGTATTCAAAGGATGAAGGAAGGGAGGATCCGTGCTCGGGAGCGTGAAAGCGACATCAGAACGATTGGCGCCTGAGCCATGGACGAACCATTGCTACAATTGTTTTTTTTTTCTGAAATTGTTGATATAGTCCCGGTTTGTGATCATGAATCCTACCTTCTATCTATCTCGTGGTCATGGGTTGAGTCGGATGCGTTTTAGTCCTCTGTCAATATCATATACATGTCTGAAAACGGGTTTCACACACTCAATACTTGGGTCGACCGATGTACATAATACATTGAAATCATGTAGATAAGGTTGGGAAGCGAATTCCTATCGATTGTTACTCCAGACTCCACTGTTGATCTAATCTAGCTTCTGACGAAAACGTTTGCAATCATAATGCAACGACACTATCCAGCATGTCGAGTACTTACTATTTTGGATAAGTTTCACCTATCCAATCAAAGCGTGGATGTTTATCACCCTGGATCGTTCTCAAAACAAGTGTAGTAAGGTGTTGAAGATGGGGGCATGTACGTCGCGACTGGAGATCTGCTTACCATAGGCCAACATGCAGTGTGCACACACTTGGCGACTACATTGGCATGAAAACATTCAGTTGAAGCATATACAACATGCATATGGAGGTTATCGGGAATGTAACCGGAAAACCGGAAAACAAAAACACCCTCACTCTATTCTATTGGTTGCTGTTTCAATCTGAGATAATCACTGAAGCATGTATAATAACTTAGAGGGATCGGAAAAATGTATGTCCCTTTCAATGCCTGCTTCTCTCAGGACTTCCAGAATTATATACCCTCACTCGATTCTATTGGCTGTTTCAATCCGAGATTGACACATCACGCGGTAGGCCTTATCAATACTCCAAAGTAATTGCTTTGCAAATGAACTTTTTTTCTGTTTAAGCGAAAACGAAAAAGGAAAGCTGAAATAGTGGCACACCCCGGCTTCGACTGGCTTCGGCCATAGCATTGTATATCTTACTGATGGCAAGA
Source organism: Termitomyces sp. DKA19 (assembly GCA_018851325.1). Taxonomy (NCBI): domain Eukaryota; kingdom Fungi; phylum Basidiomycota; class Agaricomycetes; order Agaricales; family Lyophyllaceae; genus Termitomyces; species Termitomyces sp. DKA19. Next base: position 21,494 of record JABCKS010000006.1, read on the forward strand.
TAGTCAGCTTACAATGAATCATGTATCATCCCGGCAGTGCGGCCATTCAATACCATATTCCTCTATCCCCTCGTCACCACATGGAGGCCTCAGCACGTTTTCAGTGTGCGATTCGATTGCTATATCAAGTAGTTATGGAAAGCCAAAGTCGGTAGTGGTGAGTCAACACTAATTGAGACAATGATTGCTTCGGAAGAGTAGACAGTCCACAGAACTCCGATTCACTGCTCGCTGAGGTTCCTTGAGTTCAGGCTCGATGAAGAGAAACTTACGAAGTCTGATCGTGAGTCGTAATTCCAGCGAGCAAGAGGCTTAGTGCAAAGTAATCGTAAGAGTTGAGGTAGGTTAACTTCTATCAAGTCAGTCCGGTAATTCAACAGCTGACACCTTAGCAAGCGGGAAGACTTTTAAGGAATATGAGTGGAAAGAGGAAAAGCCAGTTAGCAGATAGAGAGGGAAAAGCGTAAGGTTGAAAGTTGTCGGGCCGCGGACTATGACATCGAAGTCGTAGTCAATCAAGACCAAATAATAGAATTCGTGACACGACGTGTCCAGGCCGAGGTGGACGTGTTTATTGGCACACCTAACTCCTTGAAGTGACTCTTTCTGCTAGCGTTGGGTACTTGAATTCAATGCACTCTTTAATCTCGAGAGTCAACAATGTTTCGGCCCTGCTCTCCTCGGTGACGATGTGCCTATTGGCATCGATTGCTCTCTCGTCCTTTCTCTTCACGGCGGATCCAAAGGCCGAGGTTCACTTGACTTCCATCAAGGTGTCAGTCGTTCAAGCGGATGAATTGGCGCTCTGGTCTGGACCTGATTATTGCCTACAAATGTAGATTCCCTACAAGTCAACGGCGAACGACCAAAAAACAAGAAATGACATTTGTGAACTTTAACGTAACCGCAGGTATGCTGAATTCGAGATCACTATTCTGTCCCTCCTTGCTTACTGCAATCGCGTGGCTCGTTATTTACAGATCTCACGCCTCTCTTCCATTGGAACACTAAACAACTCTTCCTGTACCTTGAGGCGGAATATACCAATGCAAAAGGGGTGAGTACTGTTCCTGCCGCCTCAAACTAGCCTTTATCTATCTTTTACTATATTTCCACTTTATTCCCCAAGTGAGCATTCGGCATTGAATAACGATCATTGACTTTTCCTCATCTAGGTCCAAAATGAAGTTGTAATTTGGGATCGTATTGTGCGACGTAAGGAAGACGCGGTTATAAACGTTGTTGGGAAGAACAAATACATGCTTCGCGACCTCGAGTTAACATTCAAGTAAGTCAATTTGATACAGAAATTAGAAATAACGAATGGCGCGTTTTTTTTTCGTATTCTTAAACTGTGTCTCCCCATCGCGATAAAATACTTACTGACGGGCTCTGCCATAGGAACGTTTCCTCGGCCCACTATGCACTGAAGTACAATCTCATGCCTTACGTTGGGTTGTTGACGTACGGTGAAGCGGGGAGGACTGTAGAACCGCATGTGTTCCCTCCTTCACAAAGTCGTGTATCATGATCTTGTTCCTCTGGTTTAGGTAATGCAACGATGTATACTCTTCTACTAAAAATTGGCTACGTATCGGCCTGGTCACACCCAGGCCCAATCGCCCATGTATTTCTATATCAAGATTGCGGGATTTGTTGAGATTATCTTTCCAGATCTCAGTCACGGTCGTTGAAGTTTGCTGAGCCCGAGGTAGAATGTTCCCACTATATGTAGTGCTGCCCAATGAGAGGGTCATGAAACCAGGGGTAAAAAGAAGGAATGACAAGTAAGAGTAGACTGAATCACTGTAGTTCGACTAATGGGGGGATACCCGCCACAAACGCTTTAAAGGCTGGCCGAGACCGTCGAAGGAGGCTCGGATAGATGTAGATTGGAACTTATCGAACTAGTGGAACTTATCGAACTAGTGGAACTTATCGAACTAGTAAACTTCGGAGACTTCGTCATAAAATTTGGGACGAACCAAGTTATGAATAAACACCGTCCGCTTATGGACTTATATCACACTCCGACAGTTTGGCGCGGCTAGAATGGTCAAATGGAGAAAGAGTTGGAGGAGCCTTCATTCCGGGGCTTCTCTGAGCCTCTACTTGCCTACGGGTTAAAGGACTCTATTCAGGCTGCATTCTACAAATGTACGACATCATACACAAGCGAGACTGTCTAACCTGTCCGACTATTCTGGTCACCAGAACAAAAAGATATCTCATATGTGATTAGATGGCATCAGAGTGAAATGATTCGCGAAAACGGCAAAGGATCGCAAGCAGGTCCAAGTCTTTGGTTTAGGGTCTTCTGACAGGGGAACGTGGACGCAATTCTTTCCAAGTCATATACTTAGCTTGGCATGATCATACGCCTCCGCTGACCTTTCGGAGCGCCTTTTGTAATAAATTCAAAAGTTGATCTCAGCTTCTGGTTGCCCACTTTTGACTTGTCTCTGATCTCATGTACGACGTTCAGTCAAGCGCAGCGAATTTTTCCTTGCCATATGACTTAAACCAACCATCAAGAGAACCCATACCAATGTCGCATCTCAGCTGCGCGCACCAGCCAGCATCACTCGCCAATGCACTGCATGAGGTCAGTCAAGACAGCGCTAGTCTGTCGTGTTCACCTTGACCCCTCACTTTGATCAGTCTCCCATGAGAGAGGAGCCAGAACCGGAGCCGCTTTCGGCCTATGCGCGCTGGAAAATCGAGGAAGACGAAAGGTTCTACGCGACGTTCCCGGGAGCAAGATGCGCTGCTCAACAGTATAATACCCTGTCGAGCGCATATCTGGTGGGCACAGGGTATTATTACAATGAGGAGGGCCGCATTGTAAGGTCCAGCGAACTAACGTACTACGATGACACCCCGTCGTCATATGCATACACTGTCTATGACGATGACACTGCAACCCACGAGCGTATTGACAATGACCGCCGTTATGACGGCGACTGCAATGATTCGGACCAATCTCGGGCCCTTGTGCAGGATGGCTCAACGATCAACAATGTTCCGTCGACGAGCCACTACAACGTAAGTGGCAAAGGCTTCTCTTGGTCATGAGTTACTAATATCCGCATGACAGGCTCCGCCTCCAGCTCAACCAGCTCAACCTCAGTCACCTGCCGAAACCATTAACATTGTTGTGTCGTCAGAACAACCTCCACCTATCCCCGAGCCCCCCCCAATGGACTTTCTTCCTTCCCCTGATTTCCCCACGCGGCCAGCACCCAACACTCATCCCAACCCTACTCCAGCCATCATCCAAAAAACCGAGTACTCGCACCAATCATTAGCCTACGCAGACCCCTCACTCTATCACATGTCCGCATATTCCAGGTCCTACAATTTCTATCCAATCACGTCTCAAGATGGATGGCCTGTGTGTACGCCTTTTCCTCGTAGTATCCGTCTCAGCCCACTCCCCCCTTCAAGGAGACCGATCGCGAAGAAGCCACCCCTCGCATGTCTTTTCTGCCGCGGCAGAAAGATCGCATGTGGCCCCCCGGATCCCGGAAGTCCTAATCGAAGTTGCAAGTGAGTCTCTCCTCTTTCCTCCTATCTGCACGGCCTTTTCTGCAAGCACGATCGCGTCCTACGTCCTTGAGGCAGTGGCACGAGGTCGTCAGAGAGGAGTGTCACCTGTCCCGTTTAAGTTCGTCATGATATCTGACGTCTGGTGTCAGCCAATGTCAGAGACGGTCAATCAAGTGCGAGTATCCCGCTGAGAGCCGGCGTGGAATACGCAAAAAGAAAGTCATTTCGCATCTCAATCCCGGCTCAAAAGTCAGGGTCGGCAGGAGATCGCGAGCCTTGCAATAAATCTGCCACGTTGTTACTTACTATTTCAGAGGCATCATAGTCATTCGTCTGAGGCCATCTCATCGAAAACTATTCCTCGCGTACTGGGTGTCTACGCATGTGTTTATCTTGGTTTCTTGTTCACAATTGAAGAGAACTCACCTCCCCGCAATGACCTAGCCCGTTGTATATTCGACATGTAAATAGATGATCTTGACATCTGATAGGATATGTGCATCACGTTCACTCGAAGCTTGATGAACATGCCCAGAGATGTTGTTAGTCACCCAAGCTTTCTGGGCCTCTGATCATTATCAAGACATTGATTTCTGATTCCGTGTTATATACAAGTAAGCTCGTTAGATACAGTAAAGAGATTGCAACGACATCCAAAGGAGAGTGATATAGCATAGTGGTACCAAGATTATGGAAGCAGACCTAGTGTACTGTAATCATACAAGAGGCTCAAATGCGGCGAGCAACCTTTTGAAGGCGGGAAGAGCGGCGAGCTGGAGTCGTAGCATTTACTTCGATTTCCACGCCCGTCGTCGCAAGCCGAGCAGAAGATTTTTTGGGAGAGGAAGAAGAGGCTGGTTTGCTCTTTCCTCGACCCTTTTTCCCTGGTGTAGGTGTGTAATTCATGTTTGCCTCCTCATCTAAGTCTGAGGCCTTATCATCAACGACAATTGAGGGACCTGCCCCGTTAATCACGTTATCGGATGTCTCCTCCTGAAGAGGCGTCAGCTCCGAGTGCATACGTTTCTTGGTGCCCTTGAGGTTCCTGCTTGCCTGTTGCTCCCTAAGGACCTGAGCAGCAGCATTGGCGATCATCTCGACCGGGGGATCGGAAAGGGTACCGTTCTCCATGGCTTGTAAGACCGCGAGACTACCTCTCCGAAGAGGTATGCCTCGAGAAGGTTGGGAGGACAAACCACTAGCTACTGAGCCATTTGGAAGGGTACCAGGTATAGCAGAAGCGGATGGAGCCGACTCGATGTGCATATTATGGAAATCTTCGTTCACAGAACCACGAAAAGAACCCTCGTTGGACACATTAGCTGAGACCATAGGATAGTCATCGTTAAGAATGTTCGAAGCATAATTGCCTGCGGGACCATAAACGGATACGTGCGACTTGAGCCAAGGGTGCCGCAGAGAATCAGCGAGACTCATTCGCTGACACGGGTCCGTCTCCAAGAGACGTTGGACAAAGTCGATCGCTGGCAAAGGAAAAGATAAAACCACTATTGACATATAAAAATCCAGGAACATACCCTGAATGCTGACGTCTTCTTTGGAGGTAAGAATATTCCAATCAATGGTGCGTTGCAGTATACGAGTACGGACATCGTGCCCTTCTTCTTCAACGAAGGGACTACTGTTAGTAAGCCTGCAGGATGGAGGTCAAGACAGCACCAATAGACTTGATTGCACTTACATTGAAAATACAATGACCCCTACACTCCAACTATCGACAAGATTATCATAGCCTCCATTGTTCGGTTGGGCGACTACTTCAGGTGCCAGATAACTTGGAGTACCACACATAGTCTAAATGACAATTTTGGATACAGTTTCAGTACAGCCAATATCAAACTCACCTTTAACATGGTCAAACTATCTACGAATTTTGCAAGGCCAAAGTCAGCAACTTTGACTTTGGGTGGGTTGTCTTTCGTGAGGAGAACATTCTGAGAGATGATCAGCTTAGGTAACAATGAAAAGAGAATGAGAGCACCTCCGGCTTGAGGTCACGATGCGTTACGTTCTTAGAATGAATATACTATGGAGCGTCATATGAGAGAATGACTCCGAGGGTAGTGAAACAGGATTGTACAGCAAGAGCATCACATAGCTGGTACGTGATATGTTGGCTATCAGCTTCATCTTCAATGTTTGAATTAGAATCTTGTACACATAAGATACTGGTATAAACTCACTAAGACCACCCTTCCGTAGGATATAATCAAGAAGGTCACCGCCTTCTATAAGTTCCAGCACCAGGTCTGATCGGTAAGGTTAGTATTACCTCCGTGCATCATTGGCTGAGTTCAGAGCTTACTGATATCATGCGAATCCGGCTGGAAGAATACCTCTTTCAACTGGCAGATATTGGGGTGTTCAAGGCTTTCCAAGATTTTAATCTCCTGTTTGATACGCTCGTGGTTACTGTGTTCACCGGGCGAACGTACGCTCCTGGAATCCTGAATCATCTTGACTGCGACATATTCACCGGTACTGCGACAGACAGCTTTCATGACAGTGGCGAACGAACCCCTTCCAAGTTCTCCAATGGTGTCATAGAAGGCGTAGAGTCCATCGGTGGGTGGTCCGCTCGCAGTGTGACGATAGATGAAACCTAGAATGCAAAATTCACAGGCTTTCACTGAAAAGTAACAACAGTACTCACGATAATCTTCAAGGCTGTCATGTTGAGGAACGCATGTACCGAATGCTATTTCATTCCCTTCGCGAAGAGCACGCGTTTGACCGCGTCCGATCTTACTCCCATTTATCTAGCGAAGTCGTGGCTCAAGAAGGGAAGTGGTATTATATGCGCAAGACAAACTTACAAACGTGCCGTTACTTGAATTGTCCTGCACAACGACATTTATACTATCGTAAGAGCCGTCCCAGGTGATAACACAATGTTGGTTGCCTGCGCCCAATCAATGAATGAGTCATGTCGACTGGAAAGGACAACCTTTATGTACTTACTAACTTTGGCTCCAGGCAAGACACAGTCATTGAGATCCTTATTACGACCAAGCCTATAGCGAGGGTTCATCTTCCAGGAATCAATTCTGGTAAGATCACCGTTGCAAGGCTGAAGATAGCCCCAAAGATGGCCATTCTGGTCGAAACTTGTTTGTTGCGAGGCCTGCTGAGTAGACTGCGTCTGCTGCTGGGTCTCTTGTGTCTCCTCGACATCTTCCATAGAATCATCGTTAAAATTGTCCATAATTTTCTTTTTGCAATTGAGAAGGAGCAAGTTGCTTGATGAAGGGGTATTCAATAATTTCAAATCCGACAAGACGCGTTGCCTTTATACAAGACACCTTTTCAAGCCCCGATAGCCACGAGAGCAGCTTTGGCCTTCTCAAAGGTCACGATGTGTTCAAAACTGAAAGAAAGCCGGCCGCCTGTGGCTACAATTGGAGAAATGCACTTGAACAAAAAAGCCCCTGGCACAGTTTTCTCAGCAGACGAAGGTCCGTGTGTCCGGTTACAGTGACGATTTGACCTTGGTAGACGTTGATATGGGCAGGAGAGATGTCACGGTCGCGTCAGGTTCAGCCAAGCTTTTGGCCGCCCAAAACAGAACCATTGGTCTTTTGTTGACAGCAAGCACGTGCACGCGAACCTTCTTTGTTATTTGAACAATGACGCACGGCTCATCGATATCTACAGATAAATGGTTTGCGAAACTTCGTCCTTGTTCAGAACCTGTGTAATGAACTGAGAACATCTACTCGTTGGCTTCCCTTTTGTGAACCAGGAAGAGTAACGTGAGGACACTTTCGGCATCAGTATATATGGGTTACATTCCAACCGTGGATCAATCACTTGGAAAGTTCAGTTGTTCCTTCAGTCTTTGAATAAGATCGGGGCCCGTCCTACAACACCCACCCATTACAAATCCGCCCCATATACCACGATGCTCTGTCTGAGCCGTGTGAACAACATTGTACAGATCCGCTGCCCAGGAGTGTCTTGCATCATTTGATGCAGTCGACCAGGAACGAGTGAGGATATCATAGACATCTCCAGCATCAGGATATATGATAAGCCACGGGCGCGGGAATTCCAGAATGTCGAAGGATTTCAGGGCACGAGCAAATCTGTCGAGGAGGTCAGGGATAAACTTTGGCGCGGTACAATTGATACCGATGCCAGTTGGCCTCGGAAATTCTCTGTCGCTCGATATCATTTTTGCAAAAAATGTAGTGTAGACAACGTCTAAAACATCCTTGCACTGGCCCTCATTGGTTTTCTGAGGTGATTCGCCACCAGGAAATACAAAAGATATCCACCATGGTTTCTGCACGAAATCAACTCCCTCTGCAGTCAGTGTATCTTTGAGATCAAGCATAGCTTTTCGGATCGCAAAAGCCTCCCGAACAAGTGGCACCGTCTCAAAAGCAACGATATCAATCATTCCCCATGTCTCCCGATCCCGAGCAAACACAAGGAGGCGTTCAAGATGAAATCGTGCCAAAGCTTCAATGGATTTCTGCTCGCTTTCCGTGTCATCCGTTCGGAATGAGTTACATCTGTCGCCTGATTCTAAATACCCCATAGGCCCGTAAGGTGGCGGATAACAACCAGCAAACTCCTGAGGTGGTGAAAGGGTTGCACCGAATGGGCCAATTGACAATGCAATCTTGACATCTTCCATAGGGTTATCGCGGATGAACGACTCTCGTGCCTTGTTGGCCAGATGAACGCTCTTTATCATTATGTCCGTGGCCACTGTTTTGGAATACCCAGCTTTCTTGAAAGTACAGACAGCAGCCTGGTAACTATAGGATCGTTATGATCGATGATATGCAATTTACTATGATAAGTACAAACGTGGAGGTCATAATAATCCGAGCTCCAGCCTGCAGGAAAGCCAAGTGTACTTCAACAATGACTCTCGGGTTGTCCAGGATCGGTTGGGTAGACCAAAGAGGGCTATTCGCGCTCTGTGCAAGCGTCTCGAGCGTTGTACCCTGTTATGTAGTCAGATAAGTGGTATTCCAAGGGCTGATACGACTTGCGAGCCCTCCATCCAGAATAACAGGTGATTTTGGATAGATATCCATACTGATATGGAAACACCTCTAAAGGAACTAGAATCCAACACAAACGAAACTTGGGCTGGCAATGTGAGTGATTTTGGCTGCTTACTAAATCAACCATGATTCCGTCCATTGCATCTACATGGCTACATTCTAGTACAATGCGTCTCTTTCTCCAGTTTGAATAAATATCACTATTTAATTGAAGGTTACTATTATCTATGAAGCTTATATCGACTTTGGGCCCTCGTTAACCTTCACAAGCCGCTGATTCCTCTGTTCCTCTGTTTCTCAGTTTTCAATTGCCGTGCTTTCCTCTTCAACTTCTCTTTTGGGCCTCCCGTATAAGCAACCAGTTTATTTGTCAAGGAAAGAATGCTTGATAAACAAAAGTATTGACTGATTTTTAGGCTGCTTGCCTCTTGGGCTTTGCGAAGGCTGGCTGTTCGAGCACGAGATCGAGGTTTCGGAGGTTTTGTTTATTCTCGACTTTCCCATTGGTACATGATAGTAAATTGTTGGGGAGGAAGAATAAAAGTGAGAGATGTGGTGGATACTATTATCTAAACAGGTTCGTGAGAGAATATTATGTTATCGTCAATTCCACGCCCAGTAAAAGTTGTCATGCTTGTCTGCTCATTCAAAGGTTTAAGAAAGATGTGCTGCTGAAGATGTGCGTATCGTGCAAGGGTAGGCGGACCGAAGATGGACCAAAACGTTTTGAATTGACCAGACTGTACCTATCTACTTGTGAGCTAATGCTTGCTTTCTTTCTCGTAGCTCCGAAATGTCATAAATACCCGATAGAGCCGCCTGCATGTGGCGCTATGGTTCGTGATGTAGTCGCGCTAAAGCTTGTACACCGGCCGTTTCTATTGGTCATGATTAGGGGGAAGTCGGTTTCAGATGAAGTTTATCCTTTCGGTAATTCTTCAAAAGCAGTGAAAGTGTGTGTAAGCACGTTTCTTGACTGTTGAGCATATGCCTGAGTTTGCTGAAATCAGCGCGTTTGTGGCCGATGCTGGCTGATGCGTTCTTCCCCCTGTCGCTTTTCATTTTTACCAGGGTTATATGTACTTTTGTCTCATCCTATAGTGAGAGTAGCGTGCAGGGTGTGGAATTATTGTTGAGCATCATGGAACGAGCGGTGGTAGATCATGAGAAGTATTATTGAATGACGCCTAAATCGTGAAGGAAAAATACATGGAGAAGATTTCAGTAATGTATTCTCGACAGTGTTTTGTATTGCTATCTCGGCCAACTCCTGTCGTACAAAGGTTGAATATGTAAAAAACCACGACACCTAGTCATGTATTGACCAGACGCTAGAAGACAAAAATCTCGCAGAAGTATACAATGCATTTGCATCATGAAACGAAGAATGATATCGCATTCACTGGTAATCAGGCTCCATATGTGGGTGTACCCCTCTAATCCATGTCCGTGTCTCGATACTGAGTATATTCATTTCTCATAGGAGAGCGTTTCACCCGATCTTCCTGCTTGAACTGTCTTTGGAGAAGAGCAAGACCAATAAAATAAAGGACAGAAATAAACTGGAAGAAAGGCATCAGCAACAACATGCAGTGGGCTCATAAAAGTAAATTACCCCGATCCAAACATAGAAAAGAATTGTGACGCTTCTGGATAGGCCTTCCCGTCCCGTCGTTTGTTGCCATTCACTTGTGAATCCATTGTGGACTTGATACATTGCGATGGCGACGGTAAGCAGCCCGAGCAATGCATGAATATAGTTCTGCATCGGGCGGCGTAATGAATTGCGCGGCTTGATCCAGTGTATCGCAGCGCCCAAGACAACCTGTAAGATATACAGAACAAAAATAGCAACACCAAGTCTCTGATAAAATACGTCAACAAAATACCACGAAACCCATGCAGTTCTTTCTCTACCTTATGGTTGTCGTCGAGGTGCAGAGCACTCGACTTCGAGACCGCTAGTATCCCAAGGATGATACCCACGAAAACCGCAGGCGCCGCTGATTGCGGTTACCCATTTAACCGGAGTCTCGACCGATACAACGGAAGCGACTTACAAAGCCAGAATTGAGCGACAGCATGACCAAGAAACCATCTTGGAGTAAATGTCCGGAGGTATCGAGCGAGAAGAGCACCACCTGGCAGGAGTAGAAGGAAAACTATTGTAAGAAAGATTCCATGCGCAACAATCATGCGCTGATAAGGTAAAAGAGGGATGTCATCTGTGGGATATTTCCCGTGTCCGGGAGATGTCTCTATCGGAGATGCAGCGCTGGAGCCGGACGTCGGCGTCGTAGAACTCCCTTTCGCAAGGTCAAGAGTCGACGTCCCAAATTCGAAGTGCTGTTGAAGGGTAGCGCCAGGGTCTGAAGAACCAGGGGCGTCTGTACCAAAGGCTATAATGATAGACTGTATCTTGTCGCTGTTTGCCTGAGATAGGAGGGGGGGGCGTTAGCAGTAGCAAAAGCACAACCTTGCCATGCTATACCGGTATCGTAAATCCAAAACTGGGTTTGTCACCTGTCAGCTGTTTCACATTAGGTTGATTTCCTTAAAGTCTAACCAGAATTTGTATTTCTCTCACAGAAGTTAAAGAGTTGTCGATCGTTGCAATTCGAGGTGGATTGGGATCAACTGTTGGCATAACCTCCGATGGAGCTTTGCGCTGTGAGAGTACTACGTCGTTGCCATTGGGCCACATGATGACCATTGGCGACCTAGCCATGAATTGTCCGAAACCCCTGAGTGTGGAGTAATGAACCTAGATGTCATCTCAGCATAACCCACCACTTACATTCCCATCCACCCCAATTTTTGTTTACCCTGACTTGACAACGCATCTGGATACTTCAGAGTGAGCTTCTTTCTTCTGTGGATTTCATGAGACACACATTGTACACTAGATCCGTTCACCGTCGCCGAAACACACATCGTCTGATACCTTATTTCAACAAAGGAGATTCGGTAACGAAAGGGACTGATCACACACGTTCATGCAATGACTGTCAGTTACTTGTCGCTCAGCGATAAGCTGTCAGTTGAACGACATATACTCAGTTCTTGTATATGTCCATACTCAAACCAAACTGACATTGCCAGCAGCGCCAACGACAAAGAGAGCAGAAAGCAGCAGAGACAACCGAGTGTACGTCATTGTCAAGATTGGAGGGGAACAAGAAAGAAGGCACAGGGATGCCAACCAGGTTTTAGGGACTTATAAACGTTACGAGTATTATAAACCCTATCACATTAGGCGTAACCCGCCATGTAAATTGACATCATCAATATGTCCAGGATGGGGATATTCAGAGTATGAGTATGTACATGGCAAAGAGTACTTGCAGGCATATCGTCAAACTGGCTTTACTGCGGGAGTTGCGTAAGAAAGCGCGGTTGATTTCGAAGAACCGATCCGATTCGTTCGTAGACACAGCTCTCTCTCAAAAAGTCCCGAATTCAGAGTTTCAATCGCTCGAAGCATTCATCTTGAATACCTTAGCCAGCACCTGCTCAATCAGTTGCCAAAGAGCAACAGCATATCGAGCGAAGAGGGACGAAGTTGAGGCGGAGGTATAAAAAGTTTGATTATCACACCTGGGTGCCTGAAATTTGAATAGTAGAGCCTCGGTTCCCATTATATACCTGTGATGACTTTCTCAACAATCTACTCCTCAAACAGTAGGGCCTCGGTTCCCACTATATTCCTGTGATGACTTTCTCAACAATTCACTGGAACCAGTGCGCTCGAAGGCCTTAAAAATGTATTTTACGAAAATCAAGAATAGAAGAGAGTGGTGGGATGGCACCCATTCTGAGCCTTATCATCTTCCACTATTCCTCCTTACCCCCCAACCTTGACCATCCCCTCTGCTCGTGGCTGAACTCTCTAGTCGCTCCAAGAGCGTAAAAGAGGGCGTTGAAGCCGGTTGTGGCCTCCGGGAAGTCGTATATCCAGCGTTCCAGCCGCCCATCCTCGCGGCACCCCTGATAGATAACTCTCTATTGGGAGCCTGCAAGGCTTCAAGAACATTCTCACTACGGGCCCTGTGCGCAGTAGTTCTAGGAGCTGCAGTTAATCCCGAGTTCGTACCTAAATCCGGTGTACTTGAGAATGTCGTCCCCATTCGGCTCAGTAAGGATGGGCCAGAGTCTGGTTTACTACTACTTTCGTCGACACCGCCTTTTGGACGCTTTGGCGGGCGGGTAGAGAATTCCGGTGTTAGTGGGTGCTTGATAGACGTTGCCGCTGGAGCCTGAGGGACCAGAGTTTCAGTTGCAGCTTGTCGGTGATCTTGAAGCCGAGAGCTTGAAATAATATGCATTCGTCTTGTGGGGTATGATGTGCCAGGACGTTCCGCTAGAGACGCAGGATGACCTTGGCCGTTAATCGTAGATTGTGATGTCGATGCTGTGAGTGTAACTTGCTGCTGCTGCGGCGGCTTTTCTGACGTGCTTGCTTGCGGAACGAGTGACTGCCCAAACGGAGAAGATGTTCGATATACACGAAAGAGAAAAAGAAGGCCCACTGCGAACCCTTATCAGAATATGAATATCTTGCGATTTTTCTTTTGATATCTTGGTTTCGAGCGCAAAAAGTACCGCCAGTAGATTTGGACGAGGAGTCCAGGAGGTACCCCGCTTCCGCTAGATGTATATCAAGAATTGGACGGTAATAAGGAGGTAGCGATATACCTGTTGACAGGCTTGTAGTAACGTAATACAAGCCTTGGTATGTCTTGGAGGCGATGTCTCACTTAATCGGAGTGCCTGTTGAAGATGAAAGTAATGAAAAGTGTAGGAGACCGTTGCGAACCTCGAATAGGAAAGGGCAGGAATCAACGATGACCCTGCTTAAAGCATCAAGTGAGGCGCCATCGTCATTTAAAGAAGATGGAGAAAGTGAAGATTGTTCGTTAGCAGCGGCGAATGTCTCTGCGAGACGACAGACGACCAACTGTTGGTCATCTTGATGAAACTTCTGCAAATTCACCTTATTGGCGAACGAAGAGCAATATTCGCGCAGAAGCAGGATGGTGGGCGCTACACGTTTTTCGACCACTATAAAACCTGCGAGATCGAGGTATGGTTGTGCCGAGTGCAACAATGCGGCACCGTCCGGTCGACCTGCCTTCGCGAGCAACTCTGTAACTTTGTTCAGCAGGACTTTAAGGATGTCGGAACCTCGTGATGAGCTTGACGACGTCTTGAACGTCTTCAATTTAAGGAAAAGCTCTTCAACGATGATCTCCACGTCCTTGTAGGCTAGTTTCGGGATCGTCTAATCGAGCTTATGACCCAGAAACGACGGTAGCAACAAGAAGGCGTACCGCAAGTAGGTTGTCAATGAGGGTTTCCTCTGCTTCGCTCCCAGGCACCGCATACCGTTCTACGATCACTTTCCTTGCGTCTTCCGTCAGGAACTTGAGAACGACCTTGCGTAGCTTATCCCGGATTTCTTTCTCCTCCTCATCCAAGCTGTCATCTAACGGAGACATCTGGTCACAGAAAACGCCGAGCGTAACTTTGGGATCCATTTCGAGATGTTCCAGGAGCGCACCCTTGACGATTTCAACCTCGTCGCGCTCGTCTGTTGGTCTCGCATATGAGCGAAAGGGAAGTTCAGCAGTATGTTTCAACCAAGACGCACCGCTCTGGAGGAGTTGTAGCAGAACATCCGCATTCCGACTCACAAGCCTGTTATTCGCCTTGGAGAGTTCAGTGACAGCGGTATACCCCTCAATTCGGACCTGCAACACGCATAAGTCGACGTCAAGCATGTATATAAAGGCATACTGCAGGCGTTTGATCTTCACACAAGTCATAAACAGCATTGATCGCCTCTTCCTCTAGTTCGGGAAAATCAGTGAAGAAAAAACTGATGTTCTGCGCAGCGAGGATCTTCAGGGTAGGATGTGCAGAATGGGTGAGGTCTATTAGTCGTTTGAGAGTATGTCTCCGCTGAAGAACATTCAGTCGATGTGTTTAGTGGGAAAAATTATTCAACTCACTAGAGACCCTGTCTTATCTGGGTGTCCTTTTGCTTGCCCGAGCTGGTCTGAAGTGCACTGAATCAGTTTGGTTCGAGCTATGAAGTGTCACCATACCCTTGATATTGGATTCTTGCTTGCCAGCAGGCCGGTTCATGCCTGGATAAGTCAAAGCAATTGTGAACAACGACAACAATTTCGCAGATTTCCCCGTTGCGGGCGTTGACGTTGATCGATCATCAAACAAAATATGCACGTGACAGTTCACAAAATTCACCAGTCCTGTCCTCCAAGTCCTAGTCTCAAAATGCAAGTGATTCTGTTCGCTAAGTTGCATTTACAGCATTTGTTATACACGCCTTTGCGAGATCTATTTACTTTGTGTAGCGGTCGTTTATGAGGGTTAAGCGGAAGTCACGAGGGGGTTGTCGATCACGTGGGGTACTCCGGTTTGCGCCAGCCAATAGGAAGACGTGATACTTGTCTCAGGATACACCCATGTCGTTGGCCCTAAAAGCTGCAGGTGTGTCCTTTAGCTGTGAAAATTATATATGCGACTTATTATATCGGGATTAATCCACTTAGTGTCCAACGCTGGGCGACGGACGGCTTTTAGACAAGTCGTGGGGCTTCAAGGCAAGTTGAGCACGATTTCCATGATACAGTGCATGTCTGAGCTCGTCTATAGCCTATCGCTATTTGCATTCTTCAAAGCCAACTAATCTTGCTGAACCCTCGAATTCGATCCCGAATGCAACTACGTCCGCGACCGAACCGATAACTGCTCTTGCACAGCGAGGCTCCAACCAATTTAGCCTTGAGCACCCTCAAAACAAAGCTGGTATGTGTTCGTCTTGAAATCACTGGAAATAGGCTAAACTTGTTTGGATTGGACAGAATATGTTCTGTCAACACTGGACAAGATTACAAACTGGGCAAGACAAGGTTCAATGTGGCCGATGACATTTGGTTAGTCTTCCATGCTTACTGTCTTTTGGCAAGTGGCAAATGCATTCTGCAGGTCTCGCCTGCTGTGCCGTGGAAATGATGCACATGGCTGCTGCCCGCTATGATCAGGACAGATTGGGTGTCGTGTTCCGTGCCAGTCCCCGTCAGAGTGATATCATGATTGTTGCTGGGACGCTGACCAATAAAATGGCACCTGCATTGAGGAAGGTGTATGATCAGATGCCTGAGCCTCGTGAGTGTGCTGGGCGACTTTTTACCTGTTGGAAGCTGATCGGAGTTCATCAGGTTGGGTCATATCCATGGGGTCTTGTGCGAATGGAGGGGGTTACTACCATTACTCGTACTCTGTCGTGAGAGGCTGTGACAGTGCGTCCCCAGCCCTGCTGACCGTCTGCGCTTATGTTGAAAGAATATACAGGAATCGTTCCAGTGGATATCTATGTTCCGGGCTGTCCTCCGACGGCGGAAGCCCTTTTGTACGGGATGCTTCAACTGCAACGTAAGATGCGGAGAAGTCGGAAGGGTGTCCTTTGGTAGGAACGTAACTACGTGTTTGGCGCAAATGCTCAATGTTTCACAGGTATCGTAAGTAAGGGACAGTATATAATTTATAGTAGAATATGCATAGACGTGTATTCTATCCTGAGCTGATTGAGACTCATCGGGGGCAAGCCGCACCAAATAGCCGAGAAATTGACAAGTGTTGTGGCCTGCCAACTTGTCTTGGACTTGGCTTGCACTGAACGCTCTGCTGCGTTGCCAGTCACCGCCTTGCTGGCTCTCCTGAGCGAGGCGCCCGTCACAACAGCACCGCCGCTGTCGCTCTTTCCATTTGGGCCTCCTAGTCTCAAGCCAGCATGGCTGCCGCTCTCCATCATCCGCGGAACGAACACAATGTACACTCTACATTCTATCCTGCAAGGCGGGCTCTTGTATCAGAAACTGACTTCCAGGGCAACCGTCACCCATCTCCACAACGCGCGAGTCTTCCCCACTCAGGAACCGATAGGTCCGGCTGCAACGCCAATGATGGTTCCCAACGAATGAATCACGAAACTAGTGGCCCGCCTGATACGGTAGCCTCAACATGGGGCTCCGAGCAACGGACCCAGCAAGACAACGTACATCTTGCTCGCCAACCGCAATCGAGAACATCAGCAACTTCTGCAGACATCCAGTCGCTCGGTTCTCAGTCCCAATCCCTCTCCCAGGAGCCTTCACGCAATACACTCTCTTACGCACCGTCCTCCGGCACTCGTCGGGTTCTCGAACGCTATAGTCTGGACGACAACTCTCAGCGTATCTCTTCTGCCGCCTCACCAAACGCGACACCTATTGCGACAAACAACGACACCAGAAACATCATCACTTTGAGCCCAGTCACTCGCACAACGCCGCTTCCAACCGGCGCCCGGCGTTCAGTTTCGCCATCCCCTGGCATTGGCGCTAACGGGAGAAGCTCTAAAAACGACTATCCCATCATGCCCTTATCCGCGTCCCCGTCGTACAACCCCCCCGTTGCACCCAAGCACCGCGCGTATGCTCAACAACCCACATACATCACGCCTCCGACGACTCCCACCCCTATACAGGCCGGGTACTCACCAAGACCGCCGCAACAACAAGAAGTTTGTATAGAGTGTGCCATGCGGGACGAGGACATGGCAGATGTGGATGTGACTTCTCCTGGTGTGTGGGACCGGGAAAGCGATGCTGAATATGAGGAACTCAAGAGAAGAGAGGAAGAGGATGCTGCTCACGGGCGTGTCACCATTGACGATCCCAACCGACCGAGGGCAAGGGGAGGTCGTCTCACAGAACAGAATCTCAAATTATGGTTAAGTGTTGTACGTATACATCACGTCTACCCCTTCTTCCTACTAATCGTTGCCAGAATCCTCGCGAACCTACTTCGCGCCAGCAAACTCTCCGAACGTACATTAAATCCCAGAAATCGCTTCTCGAAGCAGAGGCATTAGCTCGTGCTCGTGCCATGCAAGAGGCCAAACAACTCGATAACAGGATGCGCGATACTTATTCCCAACTTCGCCGATCCGCCTACGATCTTGGCAACGCGGCCACTCCTGCCGATGACATGGGTGGACTACGAATTAAGCCTCCAATATCACCCATCGCTCCAATTCATGACGTCCATGCTCGGTCGCATTCTCGGGAAATCACATTACTCGAAAACGGCATGATCATGGAGCATGTTGATGTGCGCAAAGAGGAGCGTGAGGCACGGGAGCGGAAACGAAAGGAAGAGCGTAGGGCGAGGAAATCGTCCCGTGGATCTACGATGGACGTCACGTCAATCATCTCCGCCAACAGCATGGCGCATACGGATGGTGGCTTTGGCTTGCGCCCTAGTTCCCCATACCCCAATTCTGCGCGTCCCATCAGCGTGCTCACTGCTCCAGTCGATCGGCGCCCGGATATACCGCGAGCTCATTCTCAAGCATCTTTCTCAGATGTGCATAGTATGATATCTGCTTCACCTCTGCGAACGAAATTCTTCGGCTTCAAGAATCTTAGTGCAGGATGGAGAAGTCAGGATAGTCTGGCTCCGTCGGGTATTCAGTCTGGCAGTATGATTGATATGCAGTACGTTTTTTTTTTCCTGCTTTTCATCTCGTAAATTCACTGTCATATTCAATCTTAGCCTCGCTCTTGACCGTGAAGCACACAATTTTAGAACATCTTTGGCTGATCTGTCTGGGCGTCAAAGCCAAATATGGCCGCTCGCGCCCGATCAGATACAACAGAATGATGCCACAGTGGATGAAAAACCAAAAAAGAAAAAAAGGGGGTTAGCGAGGATTTGGGGCCTCGTCACAGGAAATAAATCCAATGCAACACGACGCGAGGCTTCCCAGTCTACTGATAAGAACGAGGACGACTCACCCTTGGCGCCACCGCCCCCGTTATCGTATCTTGTCGATCGCGGGTCTAATGAGCTGCGTGTCGCCAGCAGCCGCCATGGCTCCAATCCATCTCTTCCATCCCTTGTACCCTCGAAAATGGTCGGGCATGGGCCCGCTTCCCCTGTTTTGTCTCTATCTACTGGTCCGTCCAGTCTCTTCCCGTCACCTGCCTCCTCATCACGCATATCTGGTCCTGATGTAGAAATTGTCGATACCTTGAGTTATGTCCCGGAAGACAAAGAGAATGGATACCGCGATGATATAATCGGCAAGAACCAGCTCGTTACGCCTAGAAGCGTTCATCCGGTCACCTCTGAACCTGATATACGTCAACGGTTGTCCCGCGCTGATTCCCCAGTACCACCAATGCCTGATCTCGGCAAGTTGGCGCCGCCGTTAGGGAGAGAAAAATCGCTTCCACCTCTTCCACCCGAAGCCATCTCCATGTCTCGTTCGCCAAGTAGTAATACAGATCTTCGTCCTCTTACTGTCTACACATACGACTCCCGTCACCTTCCCTTTGGTCCGAACTCCCCTGTCGATTTCATACCTCCGAATGCTCCTTTCCGAAACGATGTTCGGCGTCAGTCCTTCGGTGGGCTATCCTCCCGTCCCAATCTCACCGCTTATACCATGCCTATCAATGGCCGAAAAACAGGTAGCCCCGTAGCATCTCATTATGATGACTTTGGACATTCGCGGCGCTCGCTTGGTCCTTCCGATTCGTTTAGAGACACTATACACGTCCGGCAGCCCACAAAGCGAAAGAGTAAATTTGGGCTTGCGTCGTTTCTGGGTAAGAAGAACCCCGGTTCCAAGGACGAGTATGCGGAAAGCACACATTACCACTTCCCGCTAATGCGGAGGTCTGACTCGCATGGTCAGGAAGATGCCATGTCCAATGGCTACTTCACGTCGACGTCGAAGCATAGTGCCCTTAGTTCTGGTGCTCCGCCTTCACGGCTTTCCATTACGTCGCGCAAAGCTTTGGAGGAACGTGTTGCTCAAGACCCTAATTTTGTGGCTTATCGCTATCCATCAAATGACCAGCGTCTTGATCTCCTCAGATGATTCTTCTACCGATCATATATCGGTGTCCGTGATCTTTTGTTTAAAGCCAATCTTTAGTTCATTCTGGGACATGGAAGTCGTTTCATACACCTTCCCACGCAATCGATTTTGGATCGCAATCCTTTCCCTTTTTTTTCATGCATGCATATGTTTTAATTCACGTCGGCCTCGTTACCTTTGCCAGAGCTCTGTCATGAATCAGCCAGCGCCTTTGGCCGACTTTTTTGCTTTCGTATGTTTGATATCCCCATGTTAATCGTTATGATTCGGACTTGTACATAACACACACATTCTCTCAGTCTTGTAATCTCTCACAAGTCCGGTTTTCACGTTTCCTGTTGGCATATAATGTCTCTATGTATGATACCATATAAAACATCTTTGCAATGATGCGTGTCTCGCAGTCTTCGACACGCCAGTGGGATTGAATATAGTGAGTCGCATACTTCCTCGTGTCTTTGTTTCTTGAGCCTCGCGCCTCGCATAAGGACTAGCATGATTTTGAAATCGGGGACAATGTACATGGATCATTGAAGACAATGTTAGCCAGTCGAGCGGGAGCGGTACCGCGCTATGCACATATTTTCAAGGTACACATGATCTCTACCATCTTGATCCGAAAAAAACAATGCAGGTGTCGCGTCCAAGTTGGCGGGAACAGACAACGACTTGAGAAAAGCAAGTGCGTACGGGTGCGAAGAAGTGGAGTTATGCATGTATGCATGGAACGTTTGCTAGTATGTATGTTATGAAACATTGCAAAGGATGATGAGTTGCGCATTGCCAGTCGGCAATGATAGTAATGAATATTGACCAGCGCTGAATGGAAGGTATTCAAGAAGCGCATGGATACATGTGAGCTGTGGGTGGGGGAGTATCACGGAAAGAGTTGTACTGTCGGGTCTACCTCAGACTCCTAAAACCAGTCGCTCGAACCGCTTTGAATTCCCCTGCTGACTCGAGGCTTCGTGCTATGTTATACTTGAATCCATCAGTAGATCATTGATTCGATCAAAAATTCAGATGACGAAGAAACAAAACGAAGGGCTCGGTTCCTTTCTCCCTTGCTTGGTTCTGGCTTGGTTGTGTCAAGCGCTTGTTTGGTCGTTAACACGGCAATTTTGGGTACAAAAATATCGATCTATGCAGAATCCGATACGGACTCTGTCAAAGGGATGGAGGAAGTTATTTCCCCCCCTCCGAAAGAAAGCCAAAAAGAGTGGCGAGGAAACCATCAACCCCAGCTCAAGAACGAAAGTAGTCGACAACCCCAAGTGAACCAAGGAAGCTGACAAGGGGAAGGAAAAGGAAAGAAAAAAAAGGAAAGTGCAGAAAGAGGAAAGGGGAGCCTCAGATGCAGAGTCTGGTGGTATAGGCTTTGGCTTCCACTTCCCGAGTGAAAAGATTGAAGTAAAACGAAAACTTGAACAATCAACATACATCACAGACCTGGATGAGACCCCCCAAGCATACTTCTGCAACCACCTTTGTCTCTTCAGAGGCCTTAGCCGCAGAATGCAGGACTTTCGATGGACTCAATGAGAGTTTGAAAAAAAGTTTATAGAATACGCTGAAAACCCTCTGGTACCATTTCCGGGGGTCACGAAAGGAGGGGAGTCACTAATCAGATAAAGTGGGCAATTGAGGCAGTCACAGGGAGAATCCCAGACAAAACACTTTGTTCTAGCAAAAGGGTTGATTGGCTCTTAATGAAAATGAAGTCAATCAGGTAAGCGCTGAAAGTGCTAGAAACTCCCAAAGTCTATAATCGAACCCTCGGTGCATTGATACAATTCAGACCAGTTAAAGCAAGAATGGGATCTAGAGCTGCACTCATCATCCCCACTAGTGTCGTGCTCTTCAAGGGGACGAAGACCATCATCACAGAACATGCCAAGAAACAAGACGCATGATCAAAGGCCCCTGGAAACCTGCCGATGAACAAGGGAAAGCTTATGCAGTTCACGTCAAAATAAACCGTTACACAGACAGGGTACCAGATTATATCCTGATGGAGAATAAACTCGATACCTGGTTGGCGAAATCTTGAAATCAGCTCCTTGCATTTACTGCAGGGGAGAAAACTACAGGCTTGATACCTGTGAGTTGTCCATCACTCAACAACAGCAATAACAGTAATAAATATTGACCAGCACTGAATGGAAGGTACTCAAGAAGCACATGGATACTTATAAGATATGTGTTGAGAAGTCAAGTACCATGCACATTGCTTTCTAGTGGCCTCACAGATCTGTCACGAACAGAGTTGTATCACCGGGTACACCTGAGCAGCTCTGTCTTGGCTCTTGATGTCAAGTATTCCCTGCTCTCTTCAAAGAAGGCTTTATGGCATGGAGAAACGACTCCAGCTTTGAATGTATGGCCTGATGGTCTAGTAGTATGATTCCTTGTTAGGGTGGGTTTCCTACACTCCGGATTTCGAGGAGGTCCCGGGTTCAATTCCCGGTCAGGCCCTGTCTATAATTTTTACTTTTTAAAGTAAAGTAAAAATCGAGCTTTTTTGTAAATCCGTTGGACAGTCGAAGTCCAAAGATTCCCTCCAGTCGCTAGCACGGCATAGCCGAAATGTGAACGGGTTGCTAGAGGAACTTGTGAAGCTCTAATTTCTTTCAGCACGTAAGAAAACAGAGTGACGTCTCATAGATGAGAGCAACTCCAGTAATGGCCTCAAGAAGTGCATAATTTGCATGTAGAAAGGCCCAATGACCGATTTGTACAATTAAGAGACATCATACACAAAGGGACTGGTCAACGGAAGAATGAAAGAGGTTGAGCAATCGATGCTGACAGAGTACTGCCAGCGTCTAGGGCGGCGGAGCCGAAGGACGAAGGACCCCTTCGATCATGTGATCACGCAAGGTGATAGCATATGAACGCGCTTAGAAGTTCGAAGTCGACTCAAGACTTCCCCCTTTAACATCTTGAATTTGCAAGAGCTCAATTCACTCTCACCTTCCTCACACAATAGCGCAATGGTAGGTCGCTGATCATTTTCACCCGATCCTGAACGGAACTTTGCAGGCTCCGAGAGGTCTATCAGCCGAAGAAAAACGCGTCAGACTATTGGAGATATTTCATGAGACGGTAAGGAAGAAACATGGATCATATTTTCACCGGAAATGAACACTGCTTCCGAGCATAGAAAGACTTTTATCAAGTAAGGATGTCAACTGGAGCTGGCCGAATAGCGTGGACTGCTGATACCCGCTGAAGTTAAAGGAACTCGAGAAACTTGGGCCGAAAATGAAAGGCATAGGTGACGTGCATCATTCAATCGAGCGGATGGAGGAGTATATATATGTTTTTACAGTTTCTCAGAGCGTCAAGGAAGTACTGCAGTCGCTGGTAGACGATGGGATGGTCCAAGGAGATAAAATTGGTTCATCGAACTGTGAGCAGCGAAATACTCGATATATGCGGTGATCGCTCATTGGTACTACAAGTCTATTGGAGTTTCCCATCCCAGCGTGGCGTGATGGTAAGGACAAAGTTTTAATAACGATATGTTTTACTCAGACTTCAATAAGGTCCAAGCCCGTTTAGTGAAGGCCCAAGAACTCCGAGAAAGCCAGCAAAAACAGCTCTCTGAGATCAAGGAAAGCATCAGAGTGGAACGTGCCGCGAGAACAGAATCTGTAAAGATCAAAGTATTGTTGAAAATAGTTTGCTGACTAGGAAGAAGGAAACACGTTCAGATTCTCTTGTCAAATTGGCCGATCTTCAAAAGCAGGCGGAGATGCTCGAAAAGGAGCTCAGCGCCTACGGAGACTGTGACCCTGTGAAGATAGAAGAGAAGAAAAGAGCCGTAATTCTAGCAAAAGAAGCTGCACTGCGTTGGACAGGCATGTTTGTTGTTGATCATAACGGTAATATCTTCACATCGCGTTACGCTGTAGACAATTATGGGACGCTATTGTCATACTTCGTCCGGCAGAACGGCGTCGATCCGGCTGAGATTCGTAGGTTCTTGGAGATCGACGAGGAATATGAAGACATTTCCTAAGTAGGTGTTGTCCTGAGCAATGACCAGGTGCATTTCAGAGCATAAGATTCGGATAAAGCACGCTCAATCATGAATAAGCTTTCAGAAGTCGCCTTATTCAAGATCGTACCTCTACAGTGACATGGCCAGACGCAAACTTCCTACCCAGTTCTCTTCCCAATTATCAGCTTCTTGAACTGCCTTTACTGCCGCACGAGTGGGAAGGGTGACCTTGACAAGATTACAGAAGTCACGAGTCTCTAGCATTATCATCCCGACTCTTAAACTTCCTTTCGCTTCCATGAAGGGCACTAGTGTGTATAGTAGATTCAATCAAACTGGAGCCCCCTCTGCGACCAGAGGAGAACAATAAGAATGCTATGATTCAATAGACAGAAAATCGGTCATCGATTATTTGAAGAGCCTCGTCCGTAGGGAACATGCACCCTTTTACAGGTTCCCGATTTGGGGGCAGCGTTTGATGATTGTCTTTGAGCTTCAATTCCAGAAAAAGGACACCGTCATGGACCCTGGAAGGGCGGTTTCCGAGGTTGTGGACAGATTATGGCGACGGAGTGCGGATACATGGGAACCATACCTAGGGATTAATCAGCACTCGTGTATTTTGAAGGAAGAAAAGGCTGATACTATTTCTAGAAAACAGCAATGCCTTCGATAACATCTGGGTCAGGATCTTTCATAAGCTTCTTACTTTGCGCATTAAAATTGCAAGCAGGCTGATCCCATGCAGAGAGCAGTAGTTATGTTATAAATGGGTCAACAGTGATGTTCTTCTAACCTTGTGGTAGGGCCAACTTGCGACTTGGCATTCTTTGCTTAGAAATCAGCTTCAGAAAGTGATCTGGGACGATAAAATCAACGCAATGGTCACCTGTTATCATTGTGAGTGATGCCAATCCGCCGTGATGGTATATTTCAAAATAAACGTGCCTCTTTGCACTGAGAACATGCTCGAAAAGGCTTTGACTGTTGCTTTTTCGCACACCAGCAACAGCACTTATGGACACGCGACTGGCCTTTTCAGTGGAATGTTTTCGGGGGTTTTGCCGACACAAATGAGCCATCCGAAGAAGCGCGTTCACGAGGAGCTCGAGAGTGCGCTGATACAAATGTACCACGTGTTTGCAAAATTTCTAACCGTCTTGACCTGAGGCCGCTGAGCTCCAAGCTCCACCACATCTCACCGCGTTGGTGGGCATACTAATAATATAATGTTTGTTGGTGACGATAAAGTGCATCACTCCAGCACTAGCCTGAGGTAAAGAGGGATAGAAGTCCGACTCAAGTTCTGTCGGGTACAAACTCCGAAGCGCGTGACAGGGATAAAAGATTGGTGCATGGTGTTGGATACCATGGAGCGGCAGGAAGGCCATCTGCGAGTACATATCATGTACGTATATCTACATAGCCTCACCGTTCAAAGGCGCCTGCCTACATTCCAACATGAATCGGTAGGCTTACCATAATGAGGCATGTTCCTCTGAGTCGGTCAATTGGCCCAATTGATTCTGGCACCACCGGACTCCTGCGATTTTTTTAAATCATCATCCTTCTGTCGGAGAAACAGTCAAGGGGTCAGGGCCGACAGAAGATGTGAAGATTTTATTCCCGCACAACTTCCATGGCATTGTTGACCTGCGTGACATTACTTTCGTTGACAAAGAGAATGGCCTGTGAACCACGATCCAGAAAAGGGTATCCAATGTGGGGTGGACAGCAAGATTGCAGCCTTGGTAGGGGACGACTTGAGGTCAAGTGACGATGTGACTGCGTGACACAGGGGTCTGTGGTTTGAAGGTGGTTGGGTCGCACGAGTTATTACAAGTCGCCCGAAATTGCGCTCCTGCCGACGGACCCATCATGTCCCTCAGCCCAGCCTCCTTGTCCAACGAATCTGAGAGCATTTCAAAGAGAAGACGAACCGGTAGTGACATTGTCAATAGGTCAGTAGAACAACAGCCTCCCCCGGCCCCAGGCCAAGTCGCCCCGCATATTCCGAAGAGAGGAGCCCGGGCCTGTACTGCTTGTAGGAAAGGGAAAAACAGATGTGAAGGAGAGGTAAGAGCAACTTGCCGGATTTTTCGTCCCGCTTTGCTCATTGTGGCCCGCGTCCCCCCGTCCCGGCCCGGTCTTAGGCTCCTTGTCGACGTTGTGCGCACAACGGCATTCCTTGCGTGTACGAGAAACCGGAGAAGAAACCTCAGATTCTCAATGGTCCAAGTATCGAGTATGTAGTTTTTACAACATCTTTCTCAATTTTTCCGCCTCATTGTGGAACCCTAGACGCTTATCTCGTCTTGAGGGACAATACTTGGTTCGTCAGGGTTTCAAAGAAATTAAACATCATCTGACTTCCCTCAAGGTGATGCAGAGCCAGATGATTGGGATGCAGTCGACATTAGACAGAATCCTTTCTGCGATCCAAGCCCAACAAGCAATGAGCCAACAGCAGATGTTCAATAACGGAGCGGGCCCTTCCCGTGAAGGCCCGGGTTTCATGCTCCCACCCCGCAATGGCTTCAACATGGGTCCACCACAGCTCCAGGTGGACCAGCTGAAGTCTTTCCCACCTCTTCCTGGCTTTGCTCCACCTGTCAGTCAACTTGCTTCTTTTTCCGAGTGTTGTGATGCCAACTATATTCATGACATTTAGCCTCACAAGTACGCCACTTATGGGATTGTGCCGAGTACTGCACCATCCTCAGATGATGAATCGGAGGACACTTTGCCTCGTTCCACTCTGAACGCACCGATAGAGGCATTGCAAGGTCTAGCAAACGCCGCCGCCGAACTGGCGGCGGTGCCTTCTGCTGAATCACCGCGGTTTGCATCCCGCCTACTCTAACCATCTTCATCGACTAATATGGCAGGAACAGAGTGAAGAAGCGTAAAAGGGCCGAGCCGATCCCCCGTAATGCCTTTCCTCATGTAGTAGAAAAGGTAAGTTTGCAATGATCCAGATCACATGAACGTTCCAACCTCAACATTTTCTGTCCTTACAGGGCCTAGTTAGCGATGCGGAGGCCAGGGAGCTTTACAACATGTAATCGAAAGTTACCGCTGACTGTCCCAGCATCCTGACACTGATACTTGTACTACATAGCTTTTTTGCGGGATGTCATCTTTTTATACCGTTATTCGACCCGATGTACGATACGTATGAAAGCTTGATGGAACGGACACCTTGGACCTTCGATGCAATACTGGCTGTGGCCGGAAAGATACGCAGC
This sequence comes from Termitomyces sp. DKA19, assembly GCA_018851325.1. Classification (NCBI taxonomy): domain Eukaryota; kingdom Fungi; phylum Basidiomycota; class Agaricomycetes; order Agaricales; family Lyophyllaceae; genus Termitomyces; species Termitomyces sp. DKA19. The sequence continues at coordinate 48,293 of JABCKS010000006.1, forward strand.
GGAAATGGGCCTCTTAGCCAAACTTTCTACAAATGTCTGGAAGAGGCGCAAGGTATAGCGCGCTCCTCCCTTTTTGGACCGGTTGTCCGGAAGGAGGCCGTGCAAGGTTCGTCCATACATGCATCCTGCCGATTGCGTCACCTTTATCTCCGCTCAAAGGAATGTTACTGCTTGCTGCTTGGAGTACGAATGGATGGCTTCCGAGTGGTCATGCAATGCGGATGGCTCTGGATCTTGGCCTTCATCGAGCACTAGAAAAGCTTGCGGATGAGTCTGGCAAACAGCGTACACCTGATGAAGAACGCGATCTTGGTAACTATCTTCGGAACTTGTGCTCTGTAAGTGTTCTTCATTCCCTTTCGCAGTTGTGTCTGCGCGAATTTGGCTCTGTCTTTACTGGTTCGATCATCAGTGAGTACAGCTGGATGCCTTATTTACTGCATGCTCAGGATACAAACAGAATGAGCCTTGGCTCTGGTCGCCCCATCGTTCTCCGGGATGAAAACTGTATTCGTCACTGTCGTGTCCTGCTTAAACATCCTATGGCGTCGCCAACGGATGTGCGCTTGATCTCGCAGGTTGAACTTATCGCTCAAAAAAGTATACGACTTGGAAAATCATGTGTCACACAGAGCTCACTTTTCCTATCGTAGCTCAGATCTACGAAACCCTTGTCCCGCTTGGTGGTCAGGTAAATCACAATACACTGTCCTTCATCCGTCGCGCAATGGTGGCACTGGAAAAATGGTGGCAAGATTGCGACGACCTACATCGTAGGCTCAGTCCAAATATACTCTTTTCCTTCTGACGACCTGTATTGCTGTCAGGTCAATCCATGGATCAAGATGCCCTACTAAGGAAAATCCTTGCTGGCGAGCTTCAGTATGCTAAGCTTTGGGTCCTGTGCGTCACGCTTCGTGGCGTCGCCTGGGACAAGATGAACTTCGATCAACGCGAACTGGCTTTCCAAGCGAGAGATGCAGCATCTCATTGCTTATCTATTTTCTTGACATCGCCAGATTATCGGTCCGTTCTAAAATGTTTTTCCCTGTGACTTTTTCTCTGAGGGTGTCACAGTGCTGCCCTTCGTTATGCTGTTCACGATAGTCTCGTCACAGCCGCCTTTTCCGGTCTTTTCTTACTCAAAATGGCTAGCATTTTCACTGACGATGTGGATCTGCCCGCCATCATCGGCCAGGTTGAGCAACTCGCACAGCTACTCTCCGAGGTAGCCGCAGAGCGGTACGTATTTAAAACGAAACAATCAAGACCTCAATCTTATAACTTTCTCTCTAGCTATGCCTTGACCCTCCGGATCATGCTGGCGAACCTTCGCCGAAAACTCGCTGAGCGGGATCGACAACAAGGGATCACAACACCTGTTCCGATGCCTACGATGCCAGTCATGCCTCCGCCACCATTCGCACAAGAAATGATAGTTCCACCCCCGTTCAGCGCCGATCCTACTATGCCCCCTCCTATTACCATGGAAGAGCTCGGCTTCGTCTCCGATCGAGGATATTTCAGTCCATCAGCAATCCCCCTATGGTTGCAAGAGAAGGTAAAATATGACCAATGTCTGATATGACACATCAAGAATAATCTTTCTTTTCGACAGAGCCTGGACGATCTCGGGCTCCCTGTAAATGGTTCTGATGGCATCTTTCTCCAAATGAACGGTGGCAATGGCTGGACGGGCAATTTCACTCCTATCCCCGAAGCCTGGTGAGGTTCTTCTGAGCTGTAACCCCTATCCTACCCATTTCATTCAGTGCTGATATGTAAAAAAAAGTTTGTGCTGTGTAATGCTCTCTTCTTTTGCTCTTATTTCTGTAGGATGATCTATGGCCCCTCAATGTATTGTTAGTATGCCAATTTCGAATAATTCCTTCTGTATGCGAAAGCAAAATTGTTCATTGGGACAGGAACTCGGGAACAGTGAGTCGGTGAGGTTGACATCTCATCCACAAGTAACAGGTAGAATGAACAAAGTAGTGTATGAGTTTATTCTTCCTCTTCCGAGTCGGTTTCTTGTTCCTGCAGGAACTAAAGGAACAGACTCGTTAGTACATATACATCGAGAAGAATGATGATAGTCTCACTTTGACCAACGCCTCGGTGCTTTTCAAGAAGTGCTGTCTGCCCTGCGGTTTAGAGCCCTTCTGATGCCAATATATGATCGCTTGATCGGAAATGCAATCCTTGTTGTACAAGACCTGTGGAAGTACGTTAAGTCAGTACGATCGGGCAAGAGAAACGACGTACCTTCAGGATCTGAGGGAATGCCTTGATGATGCGAGTATCTTCATAGCAATAGACTTGTACCACGTTGATCAAAGAGACTTGAGTTTTGGCACCGTCGCAGAACGGCTCAAGGACGGGAGTATATTTCTGAAAAAAAAAAGTCAGTGGATCAGAGAGAACAGATGAACCAAAACGAAGTATTGCTTACCCCAACCTCGCGAAGAGCAAGGCCTTCAATTTGATCGGGGCGGGTGCTCCAGTCTACGGAAGCCATCAAACCCTGCCAGATGCACGCGACGAGCTCAATCTCAGGAAGCGGCGTCTCATCCTGGCGCGCCTTGATCGCTGAAATGATCTGAATGTCACGTCTGAGTGGCAGAAAACATACATGGATGATCATTCCCAACTGACCTGATCCGTGGCTTCTTCCCGCTCACACATGTCTGTAAGATCTCTCACGAGCTCAGCTTTGATGACAGAGTACTGTTTTTTCGACCACCACTCCGCGACCTGAGCAAGCCCTTCTTTCTTGAAGTGTTCGTCCAGAATCTTGCCTTCCCGTTTGTTGGGAGGGAAAAATTCCAGGAGGTTCTTGATCCCACCGCGCTTGAGGGTAGCAGAGAGGTGCTCCATGGACTGGTCAACGAGATACGCGCGGAAGATGAGCGACAAGACATTAATCGAGACGTCTGCCAAAAGGATGCGTCGTGAAATCAAAGGAGCTTCAGAGCCTGGGAATCCCGCTGACCGTTTTTGATTAGATGATCCTTGCTCAAACTCGAGAGGCATGATGCACTGGCGAGTCCTTGGGAAATCAAGAGGCCAACTGCGATCGACAGTTTATCACGTTGGGCTGGGGACCAGCGATTGATATACTGGAGGAGGGTGGGAAGAGAGATCTCCTCGAGGGGTTTTTGAAGATATTTATATCTGGACCACACGAAAGTTTGAGGTAGTAAATGGAATAGTCGAAATATTCTTGTACCTTCTAATGAGTTTGTTGAGGACCTCGATGTACTTCTTCATCTCGTCCACCTGAACAGGTTCTTTGGCGTTGAATATCGTAAATGGGGATACTGGTGCACCGTCATCGACATAGCTGCCTCCTGGTTGGAGAAGACCGCCAACGAGTATAATTTCGAAAAGTCCGTCTGCATATTTGAGAAATTCAAGTTGAGCACCAGCCTGTATGAGTTGTGTAGCAAATGAGTCAAAATCCCCTTCAGGAACGGTCTCAAGGTGTTTGTAGAGCTGGTCTCTGAATACTGCGAGGAACACATGAGGAGGTGTATTGGGTTGATCACAAGAGGAGATTAACCTGTTGGCTCGTGCTTAGCCTGTGCTTTTACAGCGCCTTTCCTTGCTTTTATTCTGACACCAGAAAGCGAAGGCTTAGAAGCGGCTGATTGCTGAGACATGCACTGGCCTCAAAGTCGCTCGTTGGGGAGTGAGAGAGTCGAACTAGATTTGTGATGATGCGTCGATATCTTCCCGGATTATCGCACGTGGCACGGCGGAGGATGCCGAGTAGGTGTGGGATTCCGGCATCCGCGTTGAAATCACAACTGCTGTGCAAATGATACAAGACACTTCATCTTGCTTGTGGTCCACCACAGCCTTCCACAATAAATCCAGTTTGTTCACTCGTAAGTAGCCACACCTTCATTCCTTTCGATGTGTATCCGATCGTGTGGGCCTTTTGAAATCGTATTTTTGGCTGCTTCGGCTGCCCAATGATTGCACTGCAATATAACAGGATCTTTTTACCTTATTCTTGTGACTCACCTACTACGTGTAAATCATAGCCTGCGATTTATAAGGAATACTCAGTCAGATCTTCAATTCTTTCCATCCACTATGGAGCCTGGAGACGACGTTAGATGTAAGAACTCCTCTCATAAATCTCGTACGCACACGTTCAAATCTAATTAGACCCCTCGACACCCAATGAAAAGGTTACCCCTCTGTACGTCTTTGTCACATTTTGAGTCTCCGAACCTTAATAGTAATCAATCCAGTGAACATCCCAATGCTGTAATTCAGCCCATTACAACTGCCAGCGATCCCGACACTTATGGAGTTTGTAATTTCTTGAAACTCTGAGCGGGTCTATAATGTCCGACGATATTCCTTTTAGATCCTGAACCAATTTCCATCTAGACCAACGTCATATCACCTCGGGGTTTCCGACGATATAGGTCATAGATTAACCATGGAGGACAGTTATGGCTTCGTATATGATTTTGACTCAATTCGCGGCCAAGGGCTTTTCGCGATCTTCGACGGACACGGCAACAAACTTGCTGCTGAGTGGGCTGGTGGTGAATTCCATAAGGTAAAGTTTATGCCCGTGACAAAATGTCGCATCTACGAAAATTCAGATCTTCCCTAACATCACATGTATCCTCAATAGCACCTCCTTCAGCAAATACATGAAAAACCAAATGCACCTGTCAATCCAGATATAATGGAATCTCTTTTCAAGTCGATGGATGATGAACTCTCCGCACTATCTGTAAAATCCGCAAACTGGGCAGCATCAGGATGTACAGCTGCCATTGCCTTCCTGAGACTCGAGGACCCCGAGGGGTTCCAATCTTTTGCGCCTGCTTCGTCTTTAGCTTTTCTGGAATACTATAAACCTAATACCCCCAAACCAGATACCCCTCCACCAAAGATCCCCGCTCTTATGCCGCCCGCCTCGGCTCGGCGTGTATTATATTGCGCCAATGCCGGGGACACTCGCATTGTGTTATGCAGAAATGGCAAGGCCGAGCGTTTGACGTACGACCATAAGGTCTCTGATAAGCCCGAGTTCAATCGAGTGAGAGGGCTTAAAGGTGTCTTCTGGCGAGGGCGTATACTTGGTCAACTTAACGTGACGCGAAGTCTAGGAGACCATGAGTCTCAACAAGGATACTCGATCAAAAAGTTTGTCATTGGGACACCGCATTTGACAAGGACGGAACTCAATGACACCGACGAATTCTTTATTATAGCTTGTGATGGGGTCGGTGCACATTCATAAATAAGTTGCCCAGGCAACTAATACCTTTTGCTTAGCTCTGGGATGTGGTTGAAGATCAACAAGCAATCGATCTCATTCGATACGAACAAGATCCCCAAGTCGCAAGCAAAATGCTCCTCGGTCTTGCTCTGGAGAACGAAACCCGCGATAATGTGACTGCACTGGTAGTGCGTTTGAATTTCGCGAAGGGGACGTAGTTTTCAGGCTGATTCTGTTCTCATGTCTTCTACATACTTTTTCTTCGTATGATTAAGTTATTTGACCTCCCGAGAAAGTAGCTCCCGCACTCAACGCCAGCCCTGTATTGTCATCCCTCTATTCATACTTGCTGTATTATAAACAATTTTTTGAGTCGTTATTCTGGTATTTTCTGTCGACTTTTAACCAGCTTCTTCTAACGCCCCGCCTCTTACTGGAGTAAAATAATGGAATCCGTTATCAGTCTATGACGTCAATAGCAACTTAGACTTGTTTGGTCAAATAGTGATTGTACTTATATGGTTGGTCAAGCGTCCCACACCAGTATAACGACGAACAGACACTCATCTATCACTTGCAGCCCTGTATACTGGATAAGAATTTTTGACAAGTATGAGAAATGCGAGGGATGATCAATCCCTCACGACTATACATATAAGATTACGAGAATGAATTATCCACACATAGGTCAACTATTGAGATATTGCGGAACCAAGTTGATCCTTTGTACCATTTGTTGCAAGCCCAAAACAATGTACATTCATACCTTGATATGTACACCACCGGGGGACCGTCTTGTAAACCGCCAGGTGTTCAAAGGGCACTTTGGATCCCAGGATGGCGATTTCGCTGTACGGTTAACAGTCGTTACAAGAATGTACATATTCTTCACCGTCTGCTTTGGACTTCCTCAGTAGCTCCCGCACAAGCCGGGGTACGTGCCGCCCGATGCTACCAAATTGATACGCTTCTCAGGTGGTGCTACCGCTGGCTGCAAATCTGACAATCACTACCAGTGGAGGTTGACCGGTTGGCCAGCTAAATGGAAGAGAGCGATGCGCTCACATGCACGTGGCTCAGGTGCACCTGTTTCGGGTTAGACGGGGCTGACATTCTAACTGAATACGACTAGATATGTTGATGTATTTCAAGTTTGATGATCGGCGACGCGCGCAGATCACCATATATCCTAGGTCTTCCGCGTAATCTTATGTATTTCCGGCATTCTTTTCTCTCGCGAGAATAATTCCCAGAAAGCAGAGTCGATATGCGCACAATGGGCAATGTCAGTTGCAAATTGACGACAAATTCGGACATTCGATAGTCAGTCTTAAATTCAAAGGAAGCCTACCTGTCAAACTTGAAGAAGATTGATGTTTAATACTGTCACCCAACTCCAAAGAGCCGAAAACCATGGTGACTAGCGCTTGATTGCCGTGACTGTCAAAGTGCTCTACAAATCGAATTTCGAACATCGGTGGTGCTGGAAGATGCGTGGTGCTGGAAGATGCGTGGTGCTGGAAGATGCGTGGTGCTGGAAGATGCGTGGTGCTGGAAGATGCGTGGTGCTGGAAGATGCGTGGTGCTGGAAGATGCGTGGTGCTGGAAGATGCGTGGTGCTGGAAGATGCGTGGTGCTGGAAGATGCGTGGTGCTGGAAGATGCGTGGTGCTGGAAGATGCGTGGTGCTGGAAGATGCGTGGTGTTGAAAGATGCGTGGTGTTGAAAGATGCGTGGTGTTGGAAGATATGTGGTGTGGCAAAGTGTGGAAGAAATCTTCTAAATCATTTCTCGAGCTTTTTGTTTTGGGAAAAGACATTTTCTATTGTCCAATGCCTTTTCCGCGAGAAGTAAAGGAACAGACTCGTTAGTACATATACATCGAGAAGAATGATGATAGTCTCACTTTGACCAACGCCTCGGTGCTTTTCAAGAAGTGCTGTCTGCCCTGCGGTTTAGAGCCCTTCTGATGCCAATATATGATCGCTTGATCGGAAATGCAATCCTTGTTGTACAAGACCTGTGGAAGTACGTTAAGTCAGTACGATCGGGCAAGAGAAACGACGTACCTTCAGGATCTGAGGGAATGCCTTGATGATGCGAGTATCTTCATAGCAATAGACTTGTACCACGTTGATCAAAGAGACTTGAGTTTTGGCACCGTCGCAGAACGGCTCAAGGACGGGAGTATATTTCTGAAAAAAAAAAGTCAGTGGATCAGAGAGAACAGATGAACCAAAACGAAGTATTGCTTACCCCAACCTCGCGAAGAGCAAGGCCTTCAATTTGATCGGGGCGGGTGCTCCAGTCTACGGAAGCCATCAAACCCTGCCAGATGCACGCGACGAGCTCAATCTCAGGAAGCGGCGTCTCATCCTGGCGCGCCTTGATCGCTGAAATGATCTGAATGTCACGTCTGAGTGGCAGAAAACATACATGGATGATCATTCCCAACTGACCTGATCCGTGGCTTCTTCCCGCTCACACATGTCTGTAAGATCTCTCACGAGCTCAGCTTTGATGACAGAGTACTGTTTTTTCGACCACCACTCCGCGACCTGAGCAAGCCCTTCTTTCTTGAAGTGTTCGTCCAGAATCTTGCCTTCCCGTTTGTTGGGAGGGAAAAATTCCAGGAGGTTCTTGATCCCACCGCGCTTGAGGGTAGCAGAGAGGTGCTCCATGGACTGGTCAACGAGATACGCGCGGAAGATGAGCGACAAGACATTAATCGAGACGTCTGCCAAAAGGATGCGTCGTGAAATCAAAGGAGCTTCAGAGCCTGGGAATCCCGCTGACCGTTTTTGATTAGATGATCCTTGCTCAAACTCGAGAGGCATGATGCACTGGCGAGTCCTTGGGAAATCAAGAGGCCAACTGCGATCGACAGTTTATCACGTTGGGCTGGGGACCAGCGATTGATATACTGGAGGAGGGTGGGAAGAGAGATCTCCTCGAGGGGTTTTTGAAGATATTTATATCTGGACCACACGAAAGTTTGAGGTAGTAAATGGAATAGTCGAAATATTCTTGTACCTTCTAATGAGTTTGTTGAGGACCTCGATGTACTTCTTCATCTCGTCCACCTGAACAGGTTCTTTGGCGTTGAATATCGTAAATGGGGATACTGGTGCACCGTCATCGACATAGCTGCCTCCTGGTTGGAGAAGACCGCCAACGAGTATAATTTCGAAAAGTCCGTCTGCATATTTGAGAAATTCAAGTTGAGCACCAGCCTGTATGAGTTGTGTAGCAAATGAGTCAAAATCCCCTTCAGGAACGGTCTCAAGGTGTTTGTAGAGCTGGTCTCTGAATACTGCGAGGAACACATGAGGAGGTGTATTGGGTTGATCACAAGAGGAGATTAACCTGTTGGCTCGTGCTTAGCCTGTGCTTTTACAGCGCCTTTCCTTGCTTTTATTCTGACACCAGAAAGCGAAGGCTTAGAAGCGGCTGATTGCTGAGACATGCACTGGCCTCAAAGTCGCTCGTTGGGGAGTGAGAGAGTCGAACTAGATTTGTGATGATGCGTCGATATCTTCCCGGATTATCGCACGTGGCACGGCGGAGGATGCCGAGTAGGTGTGGGATTCCGGCATCCGCGTTGAAATCACAACTGCTGTGCAAATGATACAAGACACTTCATCTTGCTTGTGGTCCACCACAGCCTTCCACAATAAATCCAGTTTGTTCACTCGTAAGTAGCCACACCTTCATTCCTTTCGATGTGTATCCGATCGTGTGGGCCTTTTGAAATCGTATTTTTGGCTGCTTCGGCTGCCCAATGATTGCACTGCAATATAACAGGATCTTTTTACCTTATTCTTGTGACTCACCTACTACGTGTAAATCATAGCCTGCGATTTATAAGGAATACTCAGTCAGATCTTCAATTCTTTCCATCCACTATGGAGCCTGGAGACGACGTTAGATGTAAGAACTCCTCTCATAAATCTCGTACGCACACGTTCAAATCTAATTAGACCCCTCGACACCCAATGAAAAGGTTACCCCTCTGTACGTCTTTGTCACATTTTGAGTCTCCGAACCTTAATAGTAATCAATCCAGTGAACATCCCAATGCTGTAATTCAGCCCATTACAACTGCCAGCGATCCCGACACTTATGGAGTTTGTAATTTCTTGAAACTCTGAGCGGGTCTATAATGTCCGACGATATTCCTTTTAGATCCTGAACCAATTTCCATCTAGACCAACGTCATATCACCTCGGGGTTTCCGACGATATAGGTCATAGATTAACCATGGAGGACAGTTATGGCTTCGTATATGATTTTGACTCAATTCGCGGCCAAGGGCTTTTCGCGATCTTCGACGGACACGGCAACAAACTTGCTGCTGAGTGGGCTGGTGGTGAATTCCATAAGGTAAAGTTTATGCCCGTGACAAAATGTCGCATCTACGAAAATTCAGATCTTCCCTAACATCACATGTATCCTCAATAGCACCTCCTTCAGCAAATACATGAAAAACCAAATGCACCTGTCAATCCAGATATAATGGAATCTCTTTTCAAGTCGATGGATGATGAACTCTCCGCACTATCTGTAAAATCCGCAAACTGGGCAGCATCAGGATGTACAGCTGCCATTGCCTTCCTGAGACTCGAGGACCCCGAGGGGTTCCAATCTTTTGCGCCTGCTTCGTCTTTAGCTTTTCTGGAATACTATAAACCTAATACCCCCAAACCAGATACCCCTCCACCAAAGATCCCCGCTCTTATGCCGCCCGCCTCGGCTCGGCGTGTATTATATTGCGCCAATGCCGGGGACACTCGCATTGTGTTATGCAGAAATGGCAAGGCCGAGCGTTTGACGTACGACCATAAGGTCTCTGATAAGCCCGAGTTCAATCGAGTGAGAGGGCTTAAAGGTGTCTTCTGGCGAGGGCGTATACTTGGTCAACTTAACGTGACGCGAAGTCTAGGAGACCATGAGTCTCAACAAGGATACTCGATCAAAAAGTTTGTCATTGGGACACCGCATTTGACAAGGACGGAACTCAATGACACCGACGAATTCTTTATTATAGCTTGTGATGGGGTCGGTGCACATTCATAAATAAGTTGCCCAGGCAACTAATACCTTTTGCTTAGCTCTGGGATGTGGTTGAAGATCAACAAGCAATCGATCTCATTCGATACGAACAAGATCCCCAAGTCGCAAGCAAAATGCTCCTCGGTCTTGCTCTGGAGAACGAAACCCGCGATAATGTGACTGCACTGGTAGTGCGTTTGAATTTCGCGAAGGGGACGTAGTTTTCAGGCTGATTCTGTTCTCATGTCTTCTACATACTTTTTCTTCGTATGATTAAGTTATTTGACCTCCCGAGAAAGTAGCTCCCGCACTCAACGCCAGCCCTGTATTGTCATCCCTCTATTCATACTTGCTGTATTATAAACAATTTTTTGAGTCGTTATTCTGGTATTTTCTGTCGACTTTTAACCAGCTTCTTCTAACGCCCCGCCTCTTACTGGAGTAAAATAATGGAATCCGTTATCAGTCTATGACGTCAATAGCAACTTAGACTTGTTTGGTCAAATAGTGATTGTACTTATATGGTTGGTCAAGCGTCCCACACCAGTATAACGACGAACAGACACTCATCTATCACTTGCAGCCCTGTATACTGGATAAGAATTTTTGACAAGTATGAGAAATGCGAGGGATGATCAATCCCTCACGACTATACATATAAGATTACGAGAATGAATTATCCACACATAGGTCAACTATTGAGATATTGCGGAACCAAGTTGATCCTTTGTACCATTTGTTGCAAGCCCAAAACAATGTACATTCATACCTTGATATGTACACCACCGGGGGACCGTCTTGTAAACCGCCAGGTGTTCAAAGGGCACTTTGGATCCCAGGATGGCGATTTCGCTGTACGGTTAACAGTCGTTACAAGAATGTACATATTCTTCACCGTCTGCTTTGGACTTCCTCAGTAGCTCCCGCACAAGCCGGGGTACGTGCCGCCCGATGCTACCAAATTGATACGCTTCTCAGGTGGTGCTACCGCTGGCTGCAAATCTGACAATCACTACCAGTGGAGGTTGACCGGTTGGCCAGCTAAATGGAAGAGAGCGATGCGCTCACATGCACGTGGCTCAGGTGCACCTGTTTCGGGTTAGACGGGGCTGACATTCTAACTGAATACGACTAGATATGTTGATGTATTTCAAGTTTGATGATCGGCGACGCGCGCAGATCACCATATATCCTAGGTCTTCCGCGTAATCTTATGTATTTCCGGCATTCTTTTCTCTCGCGAGAATAATTCCCAGAAAGCAGAGTCGATATGCGCACAATGGGCAATGTCAGTTGCAAATTGACGACAAATTCGGACATTCGATAGTCAGTCTTAAATTCAAAGGAAGCCTACCTGTCAAACTTGAAGAAGATTGATGTTTAATACTGTCACCCAACTCCAAAGAGCCGAAAACCATGGTGACTAGCGCTTGATTGCCGTGACTGTCAAAGTGCTCTACAAATCGAATTTCGAACATCGGTGGTGCTGGAAGATGCGTGGTGCTGGAAGATGCGTGGTGCTGGAAGATGCGTGGTGCTGGAAGATGCGTGGTGCTGGAAGATGCGTGGTGTTGGAAGATATGTGGTGTGGCAAAGTGTGGAAGACATCTTCTAAATCATTTCTCGAGCTTTTTGTTTTGGGAAAAGACATTTTCTATTGTCCAATGCCTTTTCCGCGAGAAGAACGGGAAATGAGATGTCAGGTTTTTTTTTTCACTATCTTTAGAGAAACATCACCAACTACCAGCAGTGGCAGTGGTCATGCAGGATAGAAGCATGAAAAATTAGAAGCATGTTAACGTTGAAGCTATAGGAGTCCATGAGCGGTCAATGCAAGCCAGAGCTTAAAACAATTATAGTGTTTCCTAATTGGGATATATTTTGCGGGTCAAAGCTGTTCTCCACCTCTCCCTTTAACAACGGCCACTATCCTCTCATTTTCCTTTCTTATCTTCCCCTTCTCCCCGTGTGCTTGAGGACAAGGTGAGCATTGTTTACTTTCCGTGTCATGTTGAAAACAAATTGCTGACGAAACCTCAAATCACATCCAGCACATCTGTTTTGACATATCAATCGCAGCCTCCTCGTCACACATCGGAATTGTGAGTTATACATGACCCATACATAGCGAACAAAATGATCGCAAGCGCTAACGTTTGACCCGAACGTGCAGCATTGAACGGTCGACCATACATATCATGCAGCCCCGATTCAGCGATTCTCCCAATGCGCGTTCCAAGTCCATCACCAGCGTGGAGCTGGATACAAATGGAGTATGTTTCCTACTTCTAATCCATGCGAACCGACTCATTGAACGACCTCTTCGGCATTTCAGGTACTCAACCGACATGCGACGAAAAATACAGCGTATCAGGTTGGCGTGACGGAAGACAAAGGGGCACGAAGAACAATGGAGGATGCTCATTCGTTCGTGGTCGACTTTGATTCTGTGCGAGGTCAGGGTTTCTTCGCTGTCTTCGATGGTCATGCCGGAAAGCATGCTGCAGAATGGTGTGGAAACCACTTTCATGAGGTACGGAGTATTACTACTGCATTCTCATTGCTTCTATATGAGCTAACTTATGCAACAGTATCTTCTGTCCTCACTCCATACTCTACCAAATGCGCCTGTACCAGATATTCTCAATGAGACCTTTCACAAGGTCGACGGGTTCCTCTCACGTATGTGCGAAGAGTCGGAAGGCAAAATACATTCCGGCTGTACAGCAGTAACCGCCTTTCTCCGCATAGAAGACGCTGACGGGCAACAATCCTTTATTAACGCCTCCCTGCCTTCGCCCGTGTCTGACTCGCCTCAATCTAATCACAACAATGATCTCGATAGCGCTCATAGCAGTGGCGCAGAGAGCACCGGCAGTCTCAGCGAGCGCAGGAAAACCAAAAAGAAAACCTCAAGCAGAAGCCGTATCAAGAAGGCACTAAAAACCCTTACCGGCAACAAATCAAGTCTCGTGTCTCCCCCAACACCTCGCTCCACTTCACCCGCATCATCACCGAAAAACCTCACGATCGGTCCGACCATAACCGTCCCACCGTCCAATGCACGACGCGTTTTGTATACTGCCAATGCGGGTGACGCTCGTGCAGTATTGTGCCGTGGTGGAAGAGCAGTGCGCCTATCATATGATCACAAGGGCTCCGATAAACAGGAAGCAAAACGAATCATGGACGCCGGCGGATTTGTAATGAGTGGACGGGTAAACGGTGTTCTCGCTGTGACCCGGAGTTTAGGCGATTCCTCCATGAAGGAATTCGTGGTCGGCTCGCCATATACTACCGAGACTGAGCTATGTGAAGACGATGAGTTTCTAGTCCTGGCATGCGACGGGGTGCGTATCATTGCAATCGATCGTTCGTTTTAACACTGATTCAATGCCACCAGCTATGGGACGTCACTAATGACCAAAGTGCCATCGATCTTATACGCGAAATACCTGACCCTCAGGCGGCAAGTGCGAAACTCCTCAAGTACGCACTGTCGCATCACACATCAGACAACGTTACGGTCCTAGTCGTCCGATTCAAGCATGTCACCTCACAGACTGTATAGCTAGCAAACCTCTTGCAGTGAATCCACAGAGTGACATATGGGACATTATGCTATGTCTTCTGATTTTCTTTTGTTGGTTGTTTGCATCCTCGTTATTCCTAGCTTTCTGTCACGCCTTTCAGAGTTAATGAGCATGTCATTGCAGGGTAATCATGTCATACTTACGTGTATATCCACATGTCCATATGCATCTGCATTTTCGTACCTCGCTTTTCCGAGATAATCGACAGACTTCTGTTGGTAGCAAGGTCTTTGGATATTTTGATTTAGCGCCCTTTTCCATTTTTAGGTCAGAGGCTTCTTCAAACAACATAACTGAGGTCACCTGAAGAAGACGCCGAAAAAAACATGTCCCAGGGAGGATTCGAACTTCCGGCTTCTCGGAGCTGAAGATCAATCCACAACGAGATGATTTAACCACTAATCGACAAGGACCATATAAATTCCATTCAAAGAGTTGTAGTCGAGGGCTAGTGAGTGTTGTCATAGCAATCATTCCGAGACTATGATCTGGATGATGATCTTGACTTCCGAAAGTACCGACAAGGGCACCAACCAGATTGAAAGAAGACAACGTGTATCACACCGAAATTATAACCAATAGTATGTTCATTATATATGATAGTCTGAATGTCGTGATAGATATATTCAACTCATGTCCAACTTGAGGACATCACACAACCGGCTCTTCAGACTCGAGGCACGCCAGATGTGACACGCGGGTATCTTGCTGCAATCAGCTAGAGAAAATATATCACTATATGTTAGTCGCAGTCATTGTCCGCCATGGAAACTCACGCCGAAAAGCTCCGGCGCTCGAACGGCCAGCACCTGTGGATCTTCACCAAGGCCAACAAATCTTAACAAAGGATTGTCCTCAATTCAGTAAGATATTTTCAGTATTTACCGCTCAAGACTTACATTGTTGAGACACCAGCCTCGATGGCGGAAGACAAGGTTAAGGCTGATATAGATGCCTTAGCATGAGGAAGCACCTCGAGGGCATGTTCGCGTACAGCATAGTATACCAATCAAGAACGCAAAGAGCAGGACGGGCGCGGTATAACTTCCATCCACATTGTAAGAAGGGGCAGTGACTGGTACATCACCGATGAGGGCTCTCTTCTTCTAAGATAAGACGTGGAACCTACAACGCAAATAGAGGTATGCGAAGAGGGAACATGTTATGCCCACAGCATATGCTCCCCACGTTAAGGCTAGAGGTAATGTATAAGTTCCACGAATGACCCTAGATGGAAGGGCGCACTCATTCCAACAAGAGAGTCGTTGACGAGGGCGTCAATGCCTGTCCGAATAATGATCGAGTATGAATGTCGTTTTGATCAATGACGAGCTCACCTCGGTCCTTGAAAAGTCTCCAAGTGTCCTTTGCTGCAGCGATATATGGTTTACCATATAAGGCTGTGAGAATTGTTAGTGACAGACTCATTACGCACGTTAGCACGTAGGAAATAGGACGAACCGATCTCGATGTATGCATATCTGAATGTACATCATGATTTCTACACAATGTCTTAGAAAGCAAAACTCTACCTGTTGAACCATTCCACCAGGCTCTCGATACAACCGATGAAACATGCCGCGCAACATGCTAGACAAGCTTCGACAGCTAAATAGAAACGATACTGGAAATTCGAGTAGGATGAGATAGAAAGCACACTTACGATGGCCATCTGCATTAGCGTTATTGCGTATCATGTTCAATAACATCTTGACGAGTTCCAGGAGTGTGACAATCAACGATCCAAAGGCAATCGATCCCAAAGATAACGTAGATGCCCTTCCAAAAGCAGAAGTGGTGGGATGCTTCGGCTACAAGCACAGAGCCCTCAATGAGGATTGCGTCCCTTGTCCAGATAAATACATACCATCTCTCCCATCTCACGAGGTCCGAAGTAGTACCATGCCCCGAAGGGACCGCCTGCGAGGGTAGCAATAGCAACGTTTTTGACGACTTGAGAAGTCCAAAGGAAAGAAAAGGTCTCATAGAAGATTAGACCAGCAACTTTGCTGGATGAACAGCTAGATGTTGCGCAATCTTTGACGAAAATATCATGATAAATCGAAAGCAGATAGGAAAGGAACTACTTACTCGGATTGCCTGGCGTGTATTTGTTGTATCTATCCTGAGTTCATTCCATTGCCCAACGTCATGCAAGAGAGGCGTACTCACGTAGCAATTGTAGTGAACACGTACCACCTTGATTGAAGAGTAAAAGAAGGCATGCAACCAGAATTGATCATTACTTACGCCGCTAAGGCTGCTTGCATCAATAGTGCGACGAACGCTACGACATAGACACTTTTGTGGTGCTTGGCCACGTCCATCACAACTTGGAGTAAAAGTGATGCTAGTGGTATACGAGACCTGAAGCCAAAGTAGGAGAAGATCGCCAGTAGAGCGAATACCGTAAAAATAATCGCGCCAGCTGTGAATAAAAAATTGAAAGTAAGATTTGGGACTAGCCAGATGAACAGAACACGAACACCAGTATTTCGTGATCCAGTAGTAAACACAGATTCCACTTGAAAAGGGTTATCAAGGTATTGGATTTCGAAATGCGGGATGTTACGTACATGTTGAGCATGATTGTCAACACGAGGGTAATGTGCATTATCACTCGCGTAAACGCACGAGTGAGGATGAGGTATAACGTAGAAAGCAACAGTGCAGCTGCCGTAACCAGGAGTAGCAGATAAACCGTACTCCTGAATGTAAAATAAGATAAATTGCGACCCATAAAACATTCAATATTCACCGGTTAACCGTAACGGCCGTACCAGACTGACCTCCAGACTTTCCTAGTCCACCCCCAAGACCATTGGTAGATGACCAAGAATTGAGCACTATGCCAGATAGCGCTGCGTATCCAAGAAGCTGTATCAAGCTAAATGTATGTCACTGGGACGACACAGAAGACCACGCACTTGTAACACAAAAAGTATCAGGAAGATAGGATCGTTGATTGTGTGCTTCGGCTTGAACCTGCCACCCTCGTAAGGGTATTTCTGGTCGTAGGCTGGAGGAAGCGGTTGCTGAGGGACATAGCCCCCGTAACCTCCGTAGTTGGGCGTGGGCCCTGGATAGGGCTTGTGTTGCACATGTTCCATAACGTTTTAAAGAGAATCAGAATATCGTAAAGGGGGTCGTATGGCAAGGTTCGAACAAGAAGTGAGAATGAAAGATGCGGCGGCACTGCTCAATTCACGACGTCGACACTTCGTGACGTATTCGGAGTGATCCGATCACTCGATCCGTCGACCATGACGATTCTCGCACTCCTCGTTGTGAAGACAAGATATCTACATTAGTACACAGAAAGGTGCTGAAGCGGGAACACTTCTCAATTTTGTCAGTCGGAGTCGACTCCACCCCATAGCATCAGGACTTCCACAACATTGACAATGTCCCTGTCGATTAGTGGTCAAATCATCTCGTTGTGGTTGTGGTTGCTCCGAGAAGCCGGAAGTTCGAATCCTCCCAGGGACATATGTTTTGTCTCGCAGCCGAAATGGTTTGCGATGCTGATCTCGGCGATCGTCACAAGACTTGCGCCACAACACCTAAGCACCACTTGTGCAATCTCAGTCATTATTGATAGTTATATCTTATAAGACCACTGCTTAGCGAAGCATACCCAAACCGGTAAGGGTTGCAATCGACGAACAGCAAAAACATCTCTTATCTTTGCAGCCGTCTCGGACGAAGCGACCCATCTATCTAGTGTCGGTGTACTAAATATAATTCATGTCACGAGCACCCGTAAAGGGATGTCTTGAGTGATGCATGATGTCACATCTGTCAGTAACATGATGGTATCCACTATTTCAGGTCGAGGCTTTTTGCTGAACAATTCCTTCATTCCACGATGCGCAAGACATCCTACGTTTTGACCTTCTTTGTAGTGATCATTACCCTCTTACTGGTGCGTTACTAACACTTTTATCGATCTCTTCCTCTGAAAAGGAGATATATTCACATGGTGTTTTGCAGAATGTTTTCTCCATTACTCGCCCAGATTGGTCAGTTTAGCCAAAATACAATACGCATTCCCTGGTGACCAATGCAATTCCAGGCTTGTTGTTCAAACACCTGAAATCCTTCACACAAAACTTACTATCACCTACGGTCTTTCCGAGCGCTGCGAACGCCAGGTCACTCGTATTCCGGGAAATGATCATTCAAAGTTCGAATACAGCGACTACCAATGCAGAAGCTTTCCCAAGAAGGTTTCGGACGGCTGTGAAGAAGAAAATGCTGCGTTTTGTGCAGCATGGGCCAGTGCGCAATACTTTGTGGAGCTTGCCGCATGGTGTGCTGCGGCATCGCTTTGCGCAATAGTGTTTGGTGTCAGCACGCATTCCCGTAGAAGGAGGATTTGGAGAGTAGCTGCGGGGCTAATACTCCTTCAAGGTATTTACGTGTCAAATTAGCTTTGGTTCTAAGTCTAATGTTGTACGGATTCTAGCTACTTTCCAGATCGCTACTTTTGCGGTAATCACGGACTTGTATAGCAAATCCCGGTTCCCATCCTTCGAGACGGCGCGTCTGGGTAAGCTCTAGAAATATATCTTCGGTGTCAAGCTAGATGACCTTTAGGTCCTGGATACATCTTCAACATCGTTTCTTGGATCTTTGGTATCTTAAACGGTGTTGCCGTCATAACAACTGGGATCTCGGCGGACCAAGGTCATAAGTGGGCGGCTGGAAACAGAGCTTACAGGCGCATTCCGAATGTGTAGGCTAAGGGACTTTTTTGACACATACTCATCATGCTATTCCCGTACACGTACATATCATACTTCATCGCACATGACATCTGCATGCTCTCCTTATCGCATGCTTTCCTTATCGTCCGCTCTCCTTGTGGCATGCGAAGAACCCCTAATTTTATTTACGTATAGCGTCAATGATGTTCCGTATCTCCTTAGAAACGCTAGACTTAGTCTCAAAAACACTGGGCTTTCGGGTATGTTATCTATAAATATGGAGATCAGTCATTTCGGTTGAGATAACGGAATTCTCAAACCTACCTGTTTTTTGATAGTGTCAAATAAACTAAGTATGTAGCACGTGTAGATTTCTTACCGAGATAGAAGATATATTATGCCTCATTTTTGTGCGGTCTACCATTGCGCGAGCTCTTTTTGAATTGGTGAAATCAAGCTATATATCGATACCTATAGACGCCTGGAACCGCATCGTTCGATTGATTATGAACAGACGTAACATCAGTTGCTTTCAAAGTTGGGGGCAGAACAATGAGTATTCTAAGATGGGGTCACGTACGTACTGATTGTCCATGTGTTTGGGGAGAAAAGCACGTGTCGCAGAGTTGTCATAGACTCAAGTACCAGCCCACTTGGTATGTGTTGGCAATTAGCTAGCTATCAGCCGACAATCCAAACCACAACGTGTTCAGAGAAATCACTCGACCGAAATCTCCGACGGGAGTGAGGAGAGGCCTGCAAAATCTGGATTGGTCTATAATGACAGTTAGTGTCAGATTGGAATCAGGCGTCAGTACGACAAAGGATCCAGGTACTAAACAACGGACTGAAAGGACAAGATAAATATCATCAACCAATTGGAAATCATGATATCGGGCGGACAATGAGCAATATCAATGATTAGCGAGCTAGTACGATAGTTAGCAGCTAGCATTCGAGACAAGGAAACTGCACGAGCTATTGGTCCGGAGGTCTGTACACGTAAGTAGATTTTACACACCCAACGAAGGAGAGAATGGGAGGATAGGTGAAACCGATGAATATCATAGTTGTTGCCCTTTATTAACAAAGCAATGCCCGAGCCAGGGATATCAATCTGCAGAAAACTCGTACAGGGTCCAAAATGACTTCGGGTGGTATCCAGAAAGCTCGACAATTGTATTGGGTGCTGTTTCTTGTAACGTATCTATATCAATGAGAATGATGCATTAATTAGTCACGTCGTTCAATAGAAACATATTGCTGTATTGGCCTCCCAGGGCACGACTGTTCGACAGACTGTGAGATTCTGTTTTCACTTGAGGTCGACAAGAGGAAGAGACCTGCTACGCTTTTTTGTTTTACGAGGCCGTTATCTATGACTCAGAGGATTCATTGTCGATACCATTGATATTTCCAGCAAGTGCGAAATATAGCCGTGCTGTCGATCCTTTTTTGAGCTTCAGTCGAAAAAAATGGCCTGTTCTTGGTCTTAAGGGCATTCTCAATCATTGAGGGCACACATCGATAAAGCGAGTGTCCTGAGAACAATGGTGAGGAAACTAGAGAAAAAGAAAGCCAGATATCCGATGATTACCTTCAGAGGGCATCATATATATGTCAAGGTCGGGCATCAGAGTGATCGTCGAAACCCGTGTATGAATGATTTAGATTTACTGCCGGCGCAGTGATTTGTCTCTGTGGTTCTACTTCATTGACAGTTGAGGAAATGGTTTGAAGCTTTAGAATGTAGTGTTGGAAACTCTGTATTGGAGTAATCCAGCTTGCTTGGATAAAGGCCACCGATGTTGGCCAAATGGAGATACAGCAGTGCTGAATACTACGCCTTTGGATCAACTTTTGGTTGCTGAGTCGTAATAAGCTTCAGCTAGGTCAAAGATGCCCGAAATGGGATACTTGTTTATCAAGTCAAAACGGAATAAAACCAAATCAAGTTGGTCAACAATCTTGCCGAGGCGCAGGTAACCGACAAAGAGGTTGCTGTTGACAGAGAAATTTCATGCTTTATGCTCATACTGTCACAGAGTTTGAGCTGGATTGGCAAATCTGGCTGGACCTAGTCATTAGCTGTGAAGGTGCTAGATATACATAAATATTATACTTGCATTTTACAAAGGTTCAATTTACATTCATTGAAGTAGCCTTTGTTATTGGAATCAGATAAAAAGTACATACACACTTGATGTTTTCAAGACAAGTAAGGGATATATAGGTCCATATTTTTCTATACAAATGTATGAAATGTTTGAAATTCTTTAAAATTTCAAAATGAACTGAAAGAAAACTGACGGGTCAATCAATTCCTTTAGCTCTGTGGGCACTAGCCAAGAATGCTTCAGTAGCAATAGGGTGTTGTTATTCTCTGTAGTGCCTTTTTCTTGGTTTTGTATGTTTGGTGACTTCAACAACACGTTGACAGACTGGACATCTTCCTGATATATCAAGAAGCCATGGATCAAGACATGATTTCTGATCAAAGATCAGCCACTGATAGTCTGAAGAAAAAAGGCATATGGTCTGCATAACACTGACATGAAAAACATGGTCACATGCCAAAAGTCTTAATGGCTGTGTACCTTCCCCTGCATCTACAAGTTTTGTAAGAGCATAATCATTGTTACCTGATCCGGAAGCAGCCTGATCACTAGATTTAGCAACATCCACAGTAGTAACATCATTGACAGAATTTGAAATGTTCTCCTTTTTTGAGTCAATAGAATTAATGTTGTCCCAAATTCTTTTAGGTTCCACGAAGTCCACAAGGCAAATAGCACAAGCAGCTCGATTTTCTTCAAGGATAACAAATGGATATTCTCCTTGTTCCCAGTATTCCTCCCAGGTCTGTGGTTCTCCAGTCTTTTCATCATTTTTATCCTCTTTGGGTTTTTGAATCTTTCCCTTCTCTGGGGATGCCAAATGCTTGAAAAACCAGAAGCGTTGTTTAGGTTGAACTGGAGCTGACTCCGAACGGACAGTATCAGGTTTTTCTCGGACTGATACCTTTTGTTGCCGAGGTATATTGTCAGGGGGTGGAGGAATGTACAAAACCAGTGGAATGCTGTCAACAATTGACTTTGGAAGCTTTCCAATTTCAGGTTTGATGGTATTGTGTGTCTGGAGAGGGTGCCGGCCCATGCAAATCAGGATAACATTCCAAAGCAACTGAGGGTGCCAATGTTAATCAAGAAAATGGCTATGATATATAAATGACTCACAAAGAGAATTGGAGCAACAATGAAGACAATAAGGCCAAGAACGACAACTTCCAAAATCATCAGGTACAACAGGCAAAGGATCCCAAAAACGAGCCACCAGATGTGTGGAGAGGAGTTACGACAAGTAGAAATCGAGCCGTATGTCAAAATATGAGCAATCAGGAACCAACTCAAAGTCAGTAAAGAAGAAAATAGAGTCAATCTGAGAAGTCATGAAGGATTAACGAGTTAGACTTAATCTCAAGTAATGACAATCCTCACCGAGAGTAAAGCAGAGTGTTCGGCAACGATACCTGATCCCGGGCGTTTATATTGGCATTAGCATTTTCCAAGGCTCGCGGGGAGGTACGAGCAGTCTCATTGAGTCGTCCAGATGGAGTGTTCCCTCTGTTCTCACCATTGACCGGAACTGACTCTGTTTGTTCACGGCGTCGTGCTAGCCTGGGATATAGATCAGCTTATAGATAAGCATCAAGTATGGTTGAACCCATTGTTCATTACGCACAAGCGACGTTCTCGTATGAATCCCCAATAGTTTAAGCAAGTAGCAATGACGGCCCTGATGACCCAAAGACAAGCCCAAGGGCCGAGGGGCCGGCTGCAAGCCGTCCATTCCGAGAGTTCTGGATTTGTAGGGCTCTTGAAGCGTGTTCCTGATAAAGCCAGTACGATGGTAATAATCACAATCTACAGGCGCTACACATGTCAAGTAGCTGTGTGTGAGAGAGAAAGATGCTAACCTGTAAAAAGCCTGAGACG
This sequence comes from Termitomyces sp. DKA19, assembly GCA_018851325.1. Classification (NCBI taxonomy): domain Eukaryota; kingdom Fungi; phylum Basidiomycota; class Agaricomycetes; order Agaricales; family Lyophyllaceae; genus Termitomyces; species Termitomyces sp. DKA19. The sequence goes on from JABCKS010000006.1 coordinate 70,892, forward strand.
AAATTCAAAATAAACACAACAAGACCTCTGCGTTCCCGTGATGCTCCACGGCCGACTCCCAATGCCAACTTGAGCTCTCGAAATAATGATCTAGGAGGTAGGCTAGAAGTTGCCGATTCGCGTACCAAAGGGGTGTTGTTATCGTTCCGATTCAGACGATTGTAACGGCCTGCTCCCGCCAATGTACGGGTCTGAGGATACTCCAATGCGCGAGTAAGAGGCGGTGAGCCCCTTCCACTAGCCGGCGCTCGAGTAAGACCACCTACACATCTTGGTATAATGATGTGATCACCAGCATCGGAGGGACTGGGTGAGTGCATCGGGACATATATTGGCTCCGGTCGTTGAATGATCGCGCTGGTTGACCTGGTTCGTCGCAAGGTATTTGTGAGCTGTGAATCCACTGACGGCTCTGACATGATGGGATAGGATAGAAGGAAAGAATGGTGCTGTGTAGTTCAGTGACCTGCTTCTTGTAGTACTTAAAGAGCTTAAGGATGATTGACGGCCAATTCCAAGGAAAGGAGCTTCAAGCTTCAAGAGTTGACGTGAGTGCTGGATTACACACTGCGACTGAAAAATAAAACACCGACAAGCGCCAGACGGCCGCGTGATCCGTCAACCACGCATGTTTCATGACAGTAGTATCTATAAGCATTACAGGTATAAGTGATATGATGTTACAGATATTCGTGTTGCATTAAAGCACACCACTGTATTTCTATCCTCATTGCAAAGAATATGATGTCCGCAATTCAAGAAAGAAACACACCAATAGATACTTTGTATCTTACGATCTAGAAGTCCGGATCTGGTTCGACAACAAGGACGTGAGATGCTGAATGATCATTGCATTGACTGTTAGTATGTGTCAGTCCTTTACAACGGTAGTCAACGAAAGACAAAAACAGGCATACCTTCGGCGATAGCCTTCCTCTCTTCTTCATTCACGACACTGTTCAAGCGAATACTCCAATGATCAGGATGGAACCTGAGACTGCTCTTCTTAAGAAGATCCTTGTAGTCCTCCATAGTCAAGATGGCCCGCATCGTATCGAAGAACTTGGTGATTTCCTCCAAAGTGACACACTCCAAAGTATATTCCCGCAGCAACACAGGCCAGGGAACATCACACGTCCTCAACGGAATTACTCCAGGCAGGAACTTGGCTTGCCCAAACTCGTATAACAGAGTACGATATCGGTCCAATGCTAGCGTTGCACTCCAAGCTGTGGAGCTCCAGTAGTGGAACATTTGCTGAAGTCTCTGTCGCCGCTCGTTCTCCCGATCGATAAGGCGCTGTATCTTCTCCTGTTGCTCGGCTTGCGCAGCTTCTTCTTTCTTCCTCTGCTCCTCTTCTTCTTTTCTGACTCTCTCTTCATGCTCACGCTGAGCTTTCCGAGCCCGCTTCTCCGCAGCTTCACGTTTCAAAGCCTCTTCTTCCAACCGCTGTTGCTCCATCCTTCGTGTAGCAGCTGCACTCCACAACGGTCTATCCTTTTCCAGCTCAGCCATCTTCCTTTTAGATTCCTCAATTTTCGCAGCATGCGCAGCTCCCCCATGCCCGGCATCCTCTGGTACGGGCGTCTTTTCCTCAAGATACTCTGCCTCATTCACGTCTTGGCGCTCCGGGCTAGGGCTATTCATTTCAACAGTACCCTGTGACAGCAGAGGCTCCATCGAGACAGCGTCTAATCATTTTTGAAATGGAAGCAGTCAATATGGACCAGGCGCTTCAAATCAGAGAAATGGAATAGAATACCCACCGGGCATTTCCACGTCAGACATTAGCGCCTCCCGTAATAGAATTTCCTCTCTGTCCAGTCTACGCATTTCAAACTCCTTTCTCCTTTGCTCTTTTCTCTGCTGCCGAATCGCAGTTCTCTTCGCTCTCAGTGTTTTGCGGATCTCATCCGGAGAGACGGTACGCGCTTTCTTTTTTTTAGATGAGGTATAGCTCGCTGCGGCATCCTTTGGCGGCGTTGCGTCCGTATGGCCCATATCATCAATACCATGACCGCCATTCATTTGGAGGGAGTCAAATAAGAAATTGACTGAAGATTATCCATTAACAAGGAGACTATACGAGTACAAATGCATACCTTTGCGCTTTCCAGGTGCAGGATGTGCCGGGGCGCTCTTGGAACGCCCATCCAATGTATTATCAAAGGTGAACTTGGAAAGCCCTGGTGATCCCCCTACTGTGGATGGTCCTGCCGGATTATTTTCGCGCGAAAGATGTTCCGTTCTCCGTGCAGTTTTTTCGCGTCGCGTCTTTCGGTCGACTTTCCCTTTCTTCCGGTGTCTCTCCCGAGGACTTGCCCCAGTCGACTTCTGTGTTGAATATTCATCATCGATGATCATACCCTCCACTTCATCCTGCTCTTCCTCGGAGTCTGACTCTGTTTGAAATCGCGCTTTATTGCGCGGCCGGGATAGCGGAGAACGCGTTCGTCTACTGTCGCTGCGCGGAGTATGTTGAGGAACCTCAAGCGGCTGTTCGACGCGTTTTGTGATGAGGGGGCATGCGGGCTGAGCTCTTATATAGCAATGATACAGAGGATCAAGTTTGAAAACATCCCACTGTTCCTGAGAACACACAAAGAAACTCCTGGAGATTTCGCGTGACACGAAGTATCAGAGATTCAATATGGCACACTGACCAAAATGTTTCCACCACTCTGGGCCAAGTTCCTTCGTCTGTTATTCCTTCCGCTCTTTGTGCTTTGGGCACAAAACGCCAGGTGCTAACGCCCGATGGCAAGGTCTCGATCACGATGCGCGTCGAGCGATTCAACTCAGCTTTCAGCGAAAGTTGCTCAAGTTCTGGTAATATCAAGTCCGAAGTGGCAGTATGAGGGTCGAATGAAGCAAACGATATTTTGGAGTCGCAATGGCGACGAATGCGTCGATTTTGGTTACGATCAAATATACCAGGATTGAGGAGCCTGGGGAGGGTTGATGAGCTCGCACTGGAGTCGTTAAACATGGATACGCGAGCCATATTGGAGATCAAGTATATAGATATATGGAACCAGCCTTGTAAATCCCCACGGGTTGCTAGGTAGGGCCATGTCCTTGTTTTTGTAGACAACGAACTATGGTTCTTCGGATCCCCAGCCACGTGCCAGATTAGATTGACACCTGATTAGATCCCTCTGGGTATGGGAACATCTTAGACTTGCAAACAGACATCACTTTACGCGGTACGAGTCATAGATCTGACGTTTCCCTGACTCGCCAAATTCAAAACGACACAAATTCAGATTGGTTACTGCTACTGTAGATGATGACGACTCTAAGGACATTTCAGACCGAGATTGACGAGATAGCTCACCGCGAACTAACCAAACAACGCACGCATACAGCCTCTACTGCCGACCAGGAGAAGGAAAACAGGCAACCGTTGTCTCCTTTAGCAAAGGGAAAGGCCAAGTATACCGGTCATATCAACGGCGCAGCGCCTGCTCTCGAGAAGAACACACGTTCAGGTCTACACGAAGTCGAGGAGAAAATCCTGGTGCGTTCGCGTTATCACCATCTCATTGCGACCTCTAAATCATCATTCCTTCTGTATCAGACGTTACTCCTCTCTCACGCGCATGCCGACTACGACGAAGCGCGCGATCTAGTCGCAGGGCTTCTCACGCAGCACAAAGGGGAGTATATAGTACGGATGGGGTCTCAGCCATCACACGCGCATTTGTTTGAGGGCAATCTGACTGATGTCTCCGACGGGTGGACGGGGATCTCGAGAACTGTTGAAGAGCTTGATAAACTGAAGGATCAGGTAATCAAAGTTGTCGAAGAGGTAGGAGGCAAAGTACGTTGTATTCTCGTCCTCTGGATGCGGTTCGATACGCAACATTACAGGCTTGCATGCTATTTGAGGCGCGTACCGGACATCCGCGAATGTCTCTGCTATTGCGATTACCCCAGCCCGACGTTTCGCTCACTCCTGAAGTACGCTGCGCGGTTGTCGGAAACGTGGATAGTGGCAAGTCAACGACATTAGGTGTCTTGACGCGTGGTATGGACCTGCTGTCATTCATAGTTTATACGCCGACATCTCATCAGGCGCACTTGATGATGGACGTGGGCGCGCCCGTGTTGGTCTATTTCGTCACAAACATGAAGTTGAGACAGGGCGGACGTCCAGCGTCGGCATGGAGGTATACACTATGTTGCCGTTAGATAGATGCGAAGGTTGATCTATCACAGATTCTTGGATTTGAACCTTCTGGTACACCGATATTGCCGAGTACGGCAAATCTAGCGGACCCAGACGCTATACGACATGAGAAGCTTGGGTGGGAAGAAATATCTATCAAAGCCGCTAAGATTGTGTCTTTCATTGGTTTGTTGACATCCAAATAGTTTGAGTCACGACTAACGACACTACGCAGACCTGGCGGGCCATGAGAGATATTTGAAGACCACATTATATGGTTTAACATCTGGCGCCCCATCTTGTGTTATTCTAATAGTTGGTGCTAATGCTGGCTTAATCGGGATGTCAAAAGAACATCTGGCGATTGCACTCGCACTGAGCGTCCCTATTGTTGTGTGCATAACGAAGGTGTGTCTGAACAATACAATACTACGTTCGTGTTAGTGATCTACGTGAAGATCGATATGACGCCACCGAACAAGACAGCAGAAACGATAAATCAGGTCGTCAAAATATTGAAAAGCCCAGGGTGCAGGTGACTGGCGTTTTTGACGTATTCTGTCCATTTTCCAACGTCCAGGTTGACAGGAAAACTCCCGTATTTGTGAACAACACCGAGGCTGCAGTTGAGCTTGCTACATCATTTGGTTCTGATCGGTGCGCCTAGTTCTCATGATCATATCTACCGTGACGACAGCTCCGTTCTCTACCAGAATTTGCCCGATATTCCAGATATCAAATGTTACTGGAAATGGTCTTGACTATGTACAGCTCTTCTCTCCTCCCATGTCTATGATTCACGAACTTAATGCTGTCAGGTCCGCACTTTTTTGAATCTCCTTCCTTCGAGCGAGGCCGATGACGAGAAATTCGCCGTTGACCAACCCCTCGAGTTTTCCGTGACCGAGGTGTGGTCTGTACCATACGTAGGCACAGTCGTGAATGGAATCCTTAACTCTGGAAGGGCCAAGACTGGGGACGCAGTGCTATTAGGTCCAGACTCGAATGGAAATTACATTCCAACGATCATAAGAAGCATGCAACGTAAACGGTGTGTTTCGACGAGGTTTTCCGAGTCTAATTAGATCGCATTAATTTTTCTGTCCAGGGCGACCGTGACGACAGCTGAGGCTGGTCAATGTGTGTCTTTTGCACTGAAGCGTGTACTCAGAGCCTCTGTGCGTAAGGGAATGGTTCTGGTTCACAAAACAGAGATACCTCCACGTCGTACGTGTCCATTCGGAACAATAGACGCCTGTAACAGAACAGCACTTTTTAATAGCAACTCGTCGATTCGAAGGTCAGGTATTGATACTGTAGTATGTACATCTTCCTGCCGTGTTATCCGCTGATGTATCATCTGGCACGCAGTCACAACACCACCTTGCAGAAAAACTACCAGGTACGGTTGTTATTGGTTCCTCATACGCGTGATTTCATCGGCTATCGTATCCAACAGGCGATGCTCCACTGTGGTGTGCGTATCCTTCTTCGCTTACACGTTTGGTAACCCCCATATCATGAAACAGGCTGTGCGCCAAACTGTGCGAATATTGGAGATGGACCATCCACAGGGTGTACTACGTACTGGCGATCGGGCCACCGTGACATTTGAATTCATAGCCCATCCCGAGTTTGTCAAAGTGGGCATGAAGCTTCTGTTCCGAGAAGGCAAGACTAAGGTAATGTCATTTTCTATTCCTTGGACTCTTGAACAACTGCCGGCCGGACGGACAACTGATGTTTCTCTACCAGGGTCTTGGAGTTATAACGCGACTGTTATGACAAAGCGAAGTATGTACTATTCGTATTAATTTGTATTGTCGGTATGTATCGGGAAAAGGAATGATCGGTGACCGGTGATTGATGTGATTGCCGGCTACTGTTGTTGACACACTGAATTGAATTTGGCTTTTGTATTTACTCCTTCTCCAAACCTCTCGTCTATCTCGTTTGCGCATTGCGTTGCTTCTTACAACTCATTAGGAGTTCTTCTTGCTGAATTCACTTGATTTGTGGACGAGACGAACACTGAGGAAACCAGTGACAACGAAGAACAACAACTTCGGAGCCTGTAACAGTTTTCCGTAAGTCACATCACTTGTCTATTTCTGAATCGCCAAAATCACATTGCCCTCCCTTTCCCTTCGTCTGCCACCGCTGCCAACACACCCTCACGTTCTTTACTAGTATATCACTCGTTCTATCTAGCCCTCATGGCCGGCATGTGGGCTCGTCGCTACCGCGAATCCAACAGCACTATCGTCCGTGGATTTTATCTGTTTTAATTGTTTACCCACCTCTCAAGCTACACAACACTTGCAGTCTTCAAACGCCGAAACTCCCTATCCTACACTCCTCTCCAAACAATCCGGTATCTCCGCTTCTGTGCGTTGGCCTTTTCTCCTTATAGTCTCTCATTTACCAAGCTGGCTGGCTATTGTGTATCTCCAGTACTCTCTCTCGCCAGACCCACGACAATGGGGCTCCGACCTATCAGTCAATCTCGTCGAGCCAGACGATGATCTCCACAACCCCACGCGAGGCTATTCTTCTGCAAGTGTGGAGCGCGGCGGGAACTTCTGCTCAGCCCGGGGTGTGGCGAACTTTGGTTGCTTGTTCATCATAGGTGTTGGGCTCCTTACGCTCTTGTGAGTTCGTGTATTTCTTATCGCTTCTTTTGCTGATCCAATCGCACGGTTCCCAGTGCTGGGTACCCGATGATCAGCCATTTCACGAAAACTCAGCCAACTACTCAAGGTGGCTTCAACCTTGGAGGCATCAATGCCACTGGGCAGGTAGACCCTCAGACATCACTCTTCTTTCATCTCATCCTCATATACTCTGTATCATTCCAGATACCATCTTTGCCCGGTAATTGGGGACTTGTTGACCTTGAAACTCCATCAGATGCCTATAAGATGCCGGCGTGGACGCCGGGTATATCATCAGACCTACAACTAATCTTTTCTGACGAATTTAATACTGACGGACGCACATTCTATCCTGGAGATGATCCGTACTGGGAGGCAGTCGATTTGCATTACTGGGTGCGCCTGCCATTCATTTCATTGTACTCAGTAAACATTGACGTTGTTCTCTGTATAGCAAACCAATAACCTGGAGTGGTACGACCCGTCGGCTGTAACGACTCAGAATGGGTCGCTTGTAATAACATTATCGGCAACACCAAATCACAATCTCAATTATATGGGTGGTAAGTATCTGTATCTCGAAAATACGAGCGCGCTTTAAAATTGACTCTCTAGGTATGATTACCACATGGTTTGTTGTCCCCTTTCTACATTGCCGTCAACTCAAGTAAGAGATCCATAAACAGGAACAAGTTCTGTTTCACCGGCGGTTATATCGAGAGCAGGGTCCAACTTCCTGGGGCCAACAATGTCGTCGGACTTTGGCCTGCCGTTTGGACCATGGGAAATCTAGGCCGGGCGGGATACGGTGCTTCTCTAGAGGGCATGGTATGCTTATCATTACGTCCACCCTAATAAATTTACTTACACGTCACAGTGGCCATACTCGTACGATGCGTGCGACGTCGGTACGGCGCCGAATCAGACTTTTAATGGTCTACCTGCAGCTGCAGTCACCGAGGGTGATCCCTACAATGATAATCACTTGTCGTTCTTGCCCGGCCAACGGTTATCACGGTGTACATGCAAAGGGGAAAGTCATCCTGGACCAGTGCATACTGATGGGACGTATGTTGGGCGTGCAGCTCCTGAGATCGATGTTTTTGAGGCCCTGGTAATTTTTTTGTCCGTCCGATGGCAATGATAATCCACACGTTCTCCAGGTGAATGCGGACGAACTCGCTGGTCAAGTATCGCAGTCATCCCAATGGGCGGTAAGTGCTTCGTCGACGAACGAAAAGTGTCACACGGACTGAAGGAGATATCAGCCCTTCAACGCAAATTATATCTGGAAAAATACGACAAGCAACTTGATCATATATAATGATACGGCGACGGAATTCAATACGTACATAGGCGGGGCCACGCAGATGACGACATCAGCGCTAACATGGACTAACCCGAATTCATACGAGCTCAATGGACAGGGTTTCTCGATTTACGGTTTTGAGGTCAGTATTGTTACTTCTGGTGTCTGTTCTTATCACTGAATAAGGCTTGTAGTATAAACCTGGTAAGGTCCTATCTCAAGATGATGTCTTACACGACAGTTGCTTACCCAAATATGTCCTATACAGGATTTGACACAGGGGTGGGTTTTTCGCCACGTCTCTGTGCATTAGCAGTGACTCATCTTAGTCTTGCGCAGTACATTACCTGGATTTCTGATAACAAGGCTGCTTGGACATTCCGAGCTCCTGGTATGGACGCAGACCCGACTGTCCAAGTGTCAGCGCGTCCAGTGCCACTGGAACCAATGGTAGGCTACTTTTCTTCCCATTTCTCCCTATGTTTCATGTTATATACACCTTTCTTGCTCGCTGATACGCCTTACAACAGTACATCATTGTCAACTTGGGTATATCCGAAAATTTTGGAAAGGTTGACTTCGAACATTTAACGTTCCCAACACAAATGAAAGTCGACTACATCCGCGTCTATCAACCATCCGATGCGATCAATTATGGATGTAGCCCACCAGATTTCCCGACCGAGGACTATATCAATACGTACGTTATCTCTATTTTCTCCTAGCACTTGTCCTGATTCGTCCACACTAGATACATCGAGGCGTACACAAATCCAAATCTCACCACATGGGTCGATGATTACAAGCAGCCCTTCCCCAAGAACAGTTTCATTGGCCAGTGCTGAGCATTCACGGTGTCTGGGGCCCGCGCGCACCCCTCGAAGTATTCATAGTCATTCGGACCTCACCTTCATGAGTTCGTCACCCGCGCATGCGCATGCCCTTCAGGTCGTGGCCCAGTGCCCGACACGAGTAAAGTTGGGTATGGATGTCAGGACACGACGCATATCGCATTGGGACTTAGTTGTGCTTATTTTCTGTCGTTTTATCTTCATAATTTCAAGTACGATTCACTTTTTTTTATTTAGAATTCTAGTAGTTTAGTTCTAGTTGCATTACAAACGCCCCCATATACGCTCATCCATCTATTCGCGTTCGCTCTACCTCGTGGCATAACACAAATACCCATCTTGTATTCGATTAATCGAAGGCTTTACGGTTACACAATTCGTGAACAACTACGAGGACCAGATACGTCGAGACTCATCAAGATGTTTTAAACGATTTGATTAAATGCTTCGTGACTTGTAGTGACAATACGGCTTGAACGGATTCACGCATAAGTTGCGCAACAACGGTTGAGGTCCACATGGTTTAACGAAAAACCTTCTGGTGCGGTCGAGCAGATTTTTGGATCAATCAACGCTAACAAATCGCACGACAAGGCATAAAAGGATTTACGATCCGTTTCTTATAGGTACAGATAACGACGCTAGGGATTATTACTGATATCAATCTATTCTGTTATGGTATAGCTTTATTCCATCCCCTTCCTCACATTATCAAACTTGCTCTTCTCGTACCCGAGCCAATTGCGTTTATCATAGCATAATCCGCCCATCGCATGCTTGACAACCGCCACCAAGCTCTTACCAGACTGTCCCACCTTCCCAGGACCCATCTCCATACCATCTCTATCTTGACCCTTATCTCCACTAAGTTCCCAGAACATGCTGCCAGCCAGACCCTCTTTCTTGATCCACTCGCCCTTCCACTTTCCCACTTCCTCACTGTCAAAACTGACCATCTCGTTCGTCTCATAGTTGTACGTCCAACTCGCCAACGCCTTTTCGTCACGCATAAGATGCGAGCCTGGAATTGGAAGAGCGCGATAATCGTAGACGCCTGCTTCCCAGCTGCCCCCACCGACACCATTGAACGGCGTTCCTGGACCTTGTGTGTGCATGAACGACCGGCCATACAAGGGAATGCCCATTACGATCTTGGAGCGTGGTACGCCGTGCTTGATGTAGTAGTGAATAGCATCTGCTGCGTTGGTTGATCCCCCAAATACGTTCGCCTGGTGATTCGCGACTTGGTCCCATGAACCCGCTATTGGATTATTTACGTGTCAGTGAGTCAGGCATCTGATAATGGGGATGTCAGGACTGACAGAAGTCGTATGCCATCATGTTCCAAAAGTCAAGAGACTTATCCATCTCTGCGATGTGTAACTTCTGGTAATGCTCAGGTCCGCAGGGTGCTGCGATCTATTCAACAGATAGATATCAATGCATACGATAAATTCAGAAAGAACGAGAAACGTACGGTGAGCAGGAACTTATAGTCTGTACCTTTCTCATGCGCGTGCTTGTCTAACGCAGCTCTGAGCTCGTGGAGCAGTGCAACATAGCCTCTCGCCTGCTCGTCGTTGGTGGGGTACTCGTAGTCCACGTCAAGCCCATCAAGTCCGTAATCTTCGAGAATACGCACGGCAGAGTGTACAAAATTCGCACGAAGGGCGGAATTGACTACCACAGGGTGGAATGTAGGGGAGTACGTCCATCCGCCGATGCTGAGCAGGACCTTGAGATGACGGTTCTCTTTCTTAATCTTGTAAATGGCCTTGAGGTTGCCGTAGAGATTGTTGCCAACGTCATTCCATGAGTCACCGGGGTAGTGGATATCCTTGTCAGCCCACTCGTCGGATAGGAAGACTTCGCCTGTGTCGGCTTTGATATTGGCAAAGGAGTAAAGGATGTGGCTGACGAAGCGTGGTCAATTGGTCAATAGCGCACAAAGGGCAGACCACATACGTGAGGTCCTGAGCTGGAATCTTCGAGGGAGGGAACTTGCGGCCATAGATGCCCCTGCAGTTGAAGATGAAACACAGATAGACCCAGACGGACGACATACTCACCAGTTCACGAAGCTAAGAGGTGAACGTCAGGCTCGCCGTCCAACTAAATGAAGCAGATCTATAACGTACTAGCCAATGCTCACTTTTCCTTGTTCAGGCATAGCTGTTTCTGTAGTATTCGGTTTGTTGGAGGTGTCGACGTTGGTAGCAGGAGTAATGGTAGTGGTTATAGTTGAAGATGTGGTGGTGGCAGACGGAACACTTGTGTCAACAGAGGCTGACCATCCTGCAGACCACTGTCCGAATTTGTATGACACAAATGCAACAAGAAGCACGACAGTCACGAAAAACAAAAGTGAACGGTATGTTCTGTACCGTTTCGGTGGCGGACTCAAAGGAGAATGGGAGGCCTCATCTTCAGTTGGAAGACGAGTATACGTCGAGGTCATACTAGCGGCCGGCCCTTCGATACCATAAAGTTGTGGAAGATCACTACGAGCTCTGACACAGCCACCCACTGCTCGACCACAAAAAGTTTATTATCAAAGGTTAGACGTTACCTCTAGGACCCCAGCTGGTCTGACATGTCCTTTATTGGCGATGCAACTTGGGGCTTCAGGACCCTACTGGTCTCGCACTGGTCGCAAATTCGTTTCATGTCAAGGCTAAGAAGTGGACGTTCACCTGATATGCGCATCTGAGTTAAAACTGGATTCTCTCAGTTAACCTGTCCTCTGTACTGTGACCACATATGCCATAATCATGGTCTTCCTATCAAATTCCGATGTATCAGTTCCTATCTCCAGCTGTAACTTTCTATGACAGAGCTCTGGCAGCTCAGTAACTCAACCGGCAGATCAAGATCATTCCGTGCATCTCAAGGCGACTGGGAAACGAGCAGTCGGAGGCACTCTAAGCCCACGTGGTCTATTATCGCGCGTTGATACAGCAAAAAGCTAGAAGAAACGCCAGGTGAAATGCCCGACGATGTTCCAGCCGAACACGCTATATAACCCCGTGTTGTCGCCGTCTCATTCCATCCACATCTGATGAAATTCTTTCTAACTATTACGACTGCTGTAACCCTGCTGAGTGCCACTCGTGCCCAATCCGACGCATGGGGCCAATGCGGAGGCGTTGGATGGTAAACCTCCTCTGAAGGTCGTCATTTGAACGTGTGATTGATGAGCATGCCCTTAGGGCTGGTGCAACAACCTGCGTCACTGGCTGGGTTTGCACGTATAGTAATCCTTGTATGTACTACACACATTCGACGAATTGTATAACAGATCTCATATTATTGATAGACTACTCACAGTGTCTACCTGGCACTTCGTCATCATCAGCAAGTACAACAGCCTCTGTTGTGACCACAACCGTCCAACCAATCACGACTACGACCCAGCCAGGGACTACAGCAACGGCCACGACGACAAGTCCCGCAGCAACTGGCTCTCAAATTCGTACGGTACAGGATCCCGTTTATCACTTTTACCTCCAGGACATGGGTACATATGATGTCTTGTATCGAACTACACTTCTTTTCTAATTTCCTCCCATGATTAAAATAGCTGGTATCCCTGTCCTTGGACCCGAATCCTCCTCTGGGTACTTCACCATTGGGAGTACCATCTCCCTGAACAATGCGGATGGTTCCAAATTGTATCTGAACATCGATACCAGCGGGTCGGCGTCCTACAAGCCTCTGACGCTTGACGCCGCCGCGACTACGACCGATTGGGGGCTTGAGGGTGATACAATTATCACTACATCCCCGCGGCAGTTAAATTTCCTTGCGTGCGCTACTAATGACGCAACCATTTATGATGTGTATTTGCAGGAAGGGAACGATACGCCCGTGGGGGCTAGTTGCACGCTTGTGACCATGCATCTACCATGCTTGTGTTAATGTCATTTGATGTTCTACTTTCGACGATTGCGAAATGTATCGTACGAGATGGTGATGCAGTTATTGAGGACTAAAAGTATGCTGAAGATGGAATATGACTTGATATCCTGGACTATTTCTAAATATACGCTCTTAACGAGGTATAAACCACATCATGTCCGTAATCCTGTCACTTCAGACCTTGATAACGACCTCCGGCCTCTCCATCTGGACCTTGAAGCTACAGGCGGTCGTGTTCGTGCCCACCAGTCATGGTCTGAGCTATCAAAATCCCTCTTCAGCGTCACAACATTCGGTATATCGTCAGCGTTCGCAACTGTCACATGTACAGGGGGGTTTGGAACCTGTATATCCTGTTTTGACCCTCTCCCTCGCTTGACCTTGATGACAACGGCCGTAGCGGCCAGCATTACCAGAAGAAGAAGGAGTAGAATACACCGTCTCCTTCCTGTCCGGCCTTGGTAACCTTTCGCTTGTTCGAGTTCGACAACAACTTCACCGACTCGCACTGCAGTCTGCTCAATATTGTATTCTATTGAATCGAGTAGCGTCCCTTGGTCGATTATCAAGGTGGAGAGGTCCTTGAATAGGTCTGCAAGGTTGGCGATTGAATTTGCCAACTCGTTAAGGGAATGAGTGCGAGCATGAATAGCGTCTTGATCATAGGCGTTCGAGATGAGGGATTGCGATTGCGATTGAGAGAAGGATAGTGACTCAGATTGTGTATGCCTCTGCTCACTAAATTAATGAAGGCAGAATAAATGTAAGAGGAAAACATACAGCGGCGGCTACATCATCATCGGCGGCGTTGGTTCCTTCAAATCCCTTTAGAGAAATCGCGCCTGAAGCAATAAGTAAGTCCTGATTCTTGATAGCATGACCTTGAAGTTCTGCAGCAGGGTCAAGGCCGTCAGTTGTCACGAATTGAGGCGCCGGTACGCACTCTCCATGTATACCCTCTGTTTCTTGCGAAACGCAGCACTTAGATCCTGCACTTTCACGGCCAATCCGCGTTGCACATTTTTTGCAGCCACAGATTCAGAATGCACTTGACTTGCAGACTGAGATGGTGGGAAAGCGTGTTGTGGAACCCCGATCTTTTGTATTATGGATTGACACTGCCGGAAGTCTCGCGTTATGTCTGTTGTGAGTGCTTCAATTTCGCGTTCTTCCTGTGTCCGATCGGAGAAACCAGGTAATACATGTTTCGCATGAAGTTTGTCGAGAGCGATTACTGTCTGTAATGAGTTGAAGCACTTGAGGCAGGCGATTTCCTGAACTCACTTTTGGCTTGCGTGTCCGCTAATATCATCTCCACCTCGTCCGAGAAGTCTACCCTAACACAAACAATGCCTGAATAGTAGGTTTAGACAGATAACACAAGTGAACTCACCATTTAGGTGGCAGGGAAACATCGAGAGTAAGATGCCGTGTTGTTATAAGGCGCTCGTGTTCATCATCGTCGTCCGCATAATCAGTTCGTCGCCGCGTACGTGGTATTGACTCGCGGTAAGAAAGAAATAAACCAGTTCTCGAGCGAGTCGTACATGAATAGGAGGAAGACATGGACGCAGGCTAGGGAAGGAAGTTAATATTGCGTAGTAGGCACGTGGCCAAGATCGGGTCGCCTTCTTACCTGTGGTTGATGGACGAAATCACGACAAACATGTTTCCGACCGGGCTGCGTCGTCCTTGGAATGGGTCCATTGAATACATGGTGTCGAATCGTACGTACAGCTTCTATTACCAAATCGTTTGTACTCGAAGGAGAAAGTCGAACCTCACTGCAATTCGAGATGTCGATCCTTTTCCCTTGATCCCTCGAGCTCCATTGCACTCTGGATATCAGCCCCGTGAAGAAAGCGCGGTTATTGCATCCTCTCAAATGGTTGGTTGGGAATGGAGTGATCGTTCAAATATGTACTTTATTTTAAGATAGCAGCTAATCGAGACCCGGGACAACTGCTCCTGAAGTTCAGGAAATTACCGCTAGGTTTCAAACCATGGGATAATTGTCTGTCAAAGCTGTGGAATCAACGTTTGACAATTGCGAGCGTCCTGGGCTTGAAATTTATGATTATAACACACCTACCTTCTGATAATCTGAGTCACAATTGGACGCGTTTGAGGACGACAGCTAAAACTAGTACTGGCATACTTGTACATGTCAGATTATGAATGATGCTTACACTCAAAGATATCTTCTGGTAAAGCTAAGTGGGTTGCGTCATTACAATGGTACCCACTCTCTATCAATGCAGAAGTGCTGAAGTGCGTAGAGTTCACTTTCGCTTCAAGATCCACTGACAGCTATGCATGTGAGGCCCGGATAGAAGCAAGATTTATGGTGGTTGGAGGGCCAATCAAAGGCACCGAATTTAGGCGGATGCGCCATGACATCAGATTCAGGTGTACAGCCACTCGGCTGTAGAAGCACTGGACCTGTTGCAACCATCACCACCTTCGAATTCAACTACGTTTGATGTGCTCTCTTGCGACGTCAGTTTTCCAGGACAGCGCTGATACTTACACCACACTGACTCTACCGACAGGGAAGGCATTCGATACGGTTGTGGCCACTATGTCGTCGTACGCTGTCCCCGCAATCCTTTCTTCCGATCTATTGCGTCACTTACACGGTTACAGACTCGTGAAGGCCCGAAGCGGGACTGTGGCAGCAAATACTGTATCTACTCTGGTCGTCATATGCAGAAATGTCCTCATTGCCCCAACTGTAATCGGGTAAGTAGCCGTTGTCGAGCAATACTCTGCCCTTATCTCTCTGATCAAAAAATTCTAGTACTATGGCCCTGATCATGAACAAACGGTTGTTAAGGACACCAAGGCGTATTGCAACGATTGCGAATATTGGTACAAGGGTCCCGGTTCAATACCACGAAAATGAAGCATCATGAACCGCCACTACCATGATACCGATCGACACACCTCTTCTGAATTGTTTCGTCAACACTCGCCACAGCTATCACGCTTTCCTGCATCTTGATACTCGACCATGTCATCCATCTATTTTACATCATTTCATTGCTTTCACACAATACCAACTAGTCCCATTATACCACTTCAATGTAATATTGCAAGTCAACTATTTTGTGTCCTCTTTCTCTACAAAATGTTATCAGTACAACGATGGTATGGTCGTGATATATACTGTTAAAAGCTCTAAATTAATTGTTATATGATCCTTTAATAGTGCTTTATCCTACATTACAAAGACGACATCTCGTTCACCATACGACAGCGAGACCCACAACTTCGCTTTCTACTGCACGGTATTCCGTGCGGAAATATCGCCGCCGAGTCTCCTCTCTCGTTATATCATCACCAAACCCACACATATCGTCGTATATCCGCCGTGCCAACCCATCGGCCAGCTGATTGCTGACGTCCCTGAATGGCTCCCTCCAGTAGTGTTCCTCGACCTTTTTCGTCCATTCCTTTGAGCCCCATCGTGCATTCTGTGTTACGTCGACAGTTGCAAGACTCCTGGCTATCGGGGCGACAGCAACACCACTTTCCTCCCAATTCCTCTTGTACCCCTCTGAATCTGTCGTAGGCAGTGACGGCAGTTCAGGAGAAGCATTGAACGGATTGTTGACAGGCTTGAGCTGCCCACCGCCATTGACACAGCCGCCAGGACACGCCATAACTTCCACATAATCATATCGTCGGTCGTTCTTCTCCCCTTTATTCTCTGTTACCTTCCTACCCGCTATACGCCGTGTGATCCCGGCACCTGCACGCCCCGAAAGCTTCCCGGCTGCTCCGCTTCCAGTGTGAAGTCCCCGTTCTCGACCGACGCGACGCACCACGTTCTGCAAGTTCCTGAAGCCATAGCATTTGGCCCCCTTGAACACTACGATATCTCCAGC
Organism: Termitomyces sp. DKA19; assembly: GCA_018851325.1. Lineage (NCBI taxonomy): Eukaryota > Fungi > Basidiomycota > Agaricomycetes > Agaricales > Lyophyllaceae > Termitomyces > Termitomyces sp. DKA19. Next base: position 87,685 of record JABCKS010000006.1, read on the forward strand.
ACCCGGTTCACCTGTGTTCTTTGTAAGAATGTATTCTTCATAATCCGTACCGCGAATGGCCTCGACATTCAGCGTCAGCGGAACATCCGACGTTGCTTGAAGGTGGGCAACGATAGCTTGCAGATAAGAGCCGGAGGACGATCCTGGGTGTGTCAACAGCTCGGGAAAGTGTATCATGGGCATGTCGAGCGTGGTTAATGAGTGATTTGCGGAGTGTGGGGCATTATGAAATGGATCAAAGGCTCCAGATGAACTGGTGGGGAAGTCATCGTCGAGCTCGCCTGGGACGGGCTGCGTAATGTCCCATGACTTTTCCTTCATGAGACGTTCAAGCTCGCCCGTTGTTATAACACAATCGACGTCACGTGTCGAGTATGTGTCATTGTAAAAGTCATTACGGGAAGCCTCAAGTTTCTTGTCATAGCAAGGCATTACCGTGACGTGATAAATCTCACTCGGTCTAGAGGACAGATCAGCGGCCGGAATAAGAGGAATCAAGGGAAAATACATACTCCTTACCCCACCGCGCACCCATCCAATTTTTGACCAGTGTGCCCATGACCTGTTGTGGGCTCTTCGTCTGTGAGATAAACGGCAACATCTCCGAATGCGCCTTTTCAGCATAACATATCCATCCCGGACACGCACTCGCAAGCATTGGTAGTCCTTTTGTACTTTCGTCGACCGAGCCACTAGTCACCTCTGTTCCCTGTTTATCCCTGGAAAGTCTCTCTTCAAATTCGGCGATATGCTCTTGGAGCGCAAGATGGCGAGCGAAAGTCGTGTCGAATACAAAGGCGAAGCCAAGCGATTCTATACAAAACGTGCGAAAGCGGCGTAGGATCTGCCGAGGTGTCGGGTGTTGTAGAGATGAAAGTGTAGATGCAGACGCTGCTGTTGCCGCCGCAAGCGAGGCGAGAGTCTGAGGAGATATCGAAATGACAGGTATTTTGTAAAGTTTCGAGGTCGGGGTGGCTGATGCGGCATCTAGTATTTTCTTGTTAGACTCGAGGAAAGTTAGGACTTCAGTATGTGACTGGAGAGTGATAAGGACAGATTCGGCCGAAGTAATACAACCACTGTATCGGTCATTTATGGATCACACATTTCAAAGATCAGGAAAGACGTACGAACACGCAAGGCAATCATTTAAGTTTATTTGAGCCTGCTCCAGTTTTTTTACTGGCGTAGGAGTGTGTGCGAGGCCCTTGGCATCCTGTGTCACTTCGTAGTAAGCGCCACTCCGGTCAATTTGAATCGCAGTCTGGATTTTTTTAGTGAAATGTGAAAGGGTGCACATATACAATGGTTACGTACCGCAGCGGTACCCGGATCCTTCTGTGAATCCTTGGAGTTTACCTGCGTTACGGGTTTGATGCAGGCCTGGGACGGTGCGATGAAATCGTTCAGATCAGTAAGCGTCTGAAAAAAGTTTTCCAGCGTCGTGTCATTAATTTGATAGGTGTAGACATACAAGTGCACCAGAAAATGCCATGGATGAAATAGTCTACAGGTGAATCATCGGAATACCGGTGAGGGCTAGAGGATGGTCTAAGTATAAATTCTGATCCTTACCACACGTGATGGGCCGGATCAGTAAGCAGGATTAATAAGCAGTTTGAAGTCAAAATCCGGACCGTGCGGCGGCGGCGTGTCGTCCGAGAGACCATTTTTTATATGGTTTTCAAAGTACATTTACTGTCTACAGAGGCTACGAAAGCCGCGGAATGCCACCCCCTCGTCGTACGCGGACTCAGAATGGCTAGGCTCGCCTATTACAGTCCTTGCACTAACCATTAGATGAGCACATGTTAATAGTTATTGTTGTTGACGCTACCGCCTCGGCATCGAGCTCGAGACTTTCCGTGTTCAACCTATCCAAGTAAGAAGTATACAACGCAAAGATTTGGGTCGCGGTGCTATCAGCGAAAGATAAAGGTGTGCGGCGGTCAGCTTGACTTGGAACTCCGTAGGACTCAATTGGCCATATGTAGAGTGCTGAGGCCCCTCCCTGCACCTGTACGAAAAACGGTTAGAAACACGTAATTGACTGATGGTTTGCATCATTGCTACTGCTCGGTGTTGAGTGGGTCCGGCGTTAACGACGTTGATCAAGACTTGTGAGAGTGTGATTGGTCGAAGAGTCAAAAAAGAGGTCGCGTCACGTCCGCGATCGAAGTTCTTATTCTGCTCCCTTCGTTGTCTTCTACCACGACCATCAAGTAGTAACTCAACCTTTGTGTTTCAATATTCAACAGCGTTTAACCCTATTATGGCTTTCGTTGCTCCACGTACGACCGCCTTGACCCGCCCGCTAGCACGCTCCTTCGTCTCCTTGCATAATGGGCCTCCGCCGAACAAGAGGTAGAGCTTGTCGCCACTCTCATTTTTGGAAGAGTACTAACCAGATTACATAGTCCCACAGGTACGTTGTACAGCCTACAAACCGCCACTGCACACCCACGCTGAACAGAAACTTAGCCATAGTCATGATGAATATGGGTGGCCCCGAGACTGTCTGTTGCTTGCTCCAACTCTAATTTACTGACTTGACATGTCAAGCAGGTTTCTGAGACTCAAAACTTTCTCAAAAATCTATTTTCTGATGGTGACCTCATCCCGCTGCCATTCCAGCGTATCCTAGCACCATTAATCGCGCGTCGACGGACACCACAGATAGAGAAACAATACCAGGACATCGGTGGCGGTTCACCGATTCTCAAGTGGACAAAGTTACAGGGTGAGGGAATGGCAAAGCTTTTGGATGAGCTGCACCCTGCAACAGCCCCGCACAAAGCATACGTAGCTTTCCGGTATGTTCGCCCTATGACCGAACAAACCTTAGCGGAGATGAAGGCAGATGGAGTGAAGAGAGCGGTCGCATTCACGCAGTATCCGCAGTACAGTTGTAGTACGACAGGGAGCAGTTTGAATGAGATGTTTCGAAGGAGCGCAGGCAACACTGGGGACATTCAGTGGAGTGTCATCGACCGATGGGGTACCCACCCAGGATTTGTCGAGGTATGTTGAATTCCCGATCTATCAGGTTATTTATTTACCTATGAACAGGCTGTAGCACAAAATATCGAGGCTGCCCTTGCCAAGTTTCCGACTTCTACTCGGAAGGACACTGTCCTATTATTTTCGGCACACTCCTTGCCCATGTCTGTTGTGAACCGCGGAGACCCTTACATCGTCGAAGTTTCGGCATCCGTCTCCGCCGTCATGGATAGGCTCGGGCATAGCAACCCCTACCGCCTAGTGTGGCAATCCCAAGTGGGTCCATCAGCGTGGATGGGGATGCAAACAGGGAAGGCGCTTGAGGGCCTGGCACGGTTAGGTAAAAAGCAAGTCGTGCTGGTCCCCATCGCATTCACCAGTGATCATATTGAAACATTGTATGAAATTGACCTGGAATATGCCGAGGAGGCACGCGCGGTGAGAAGCTTACTTTCGTCACGAAACTCTGAAGACAAAAACTGACTTCCTTGATTTCGCCTTGGCTACGCCAGCATGGCATAGAAGTTCATCGTGCGGAGTCACTGAATGGATCGCCAGTGTTCATTCGGGCACTGGCCGATATTGCTGCTCAACATTTGAAAGATTGTGGGGCAGGTAAAGATCCAGTCAGTACACAATTCGGCCTACGGTGCCCGGGATGCGTGAACGCGACGTGCGGGCAGCAGAAGACGTGGTTTTCGCGCGGAGGTCGTTAGTAGTATGTACAACTAGCCGGGAGACGCGCCCGTTAGATAATACAGAAGGCGGCCCCACTCGAAAGAGAAAGTTTATGATCCTCTAAAGTACGGGCTCTATGAACCTTGGTTGCTGAGTCAGCTGAGCCGGGTCCACATCCAATTTCGGCGTTTATCTTCATTTGACGCGTTTGTACGCGCTCGACTTTCATATATAAGCCCTGAGAGATCTGGACTTTGTCAGTATCTTTCCTCTCTTCCATGGCCCCTACAACCGTCGTATCCTCCCCAGGCAAGGTCTTGGTCTCGGGTGGCTACCTTGTGCTCGATCCGAAGTACTCTGGTATTGTGGTGTCTACATCGTCCCGATTCTATACCGTCATCCGAGAAGACCTTTCTTGTGGTCCAAATACCATACGTGTGAGGTCCCCACAGTTCTCAAACGCAACTTGGGAATACACTGTCTCGACGACGGAAACTCCTGTGAAGGTCGGAGAGTCGCCAAAGAAGTACGTGAAACGATATTGAGTGTTATCGTACGTTGCACTGACAGAGGTGGAAATCTCAACTAGTACCAGCAAGAACAAATTTGTCTACTTGGCACTCCAAGTCACACTTGCACTGGTCGCCGAAATCAGTGGGATTACATCGGTGAACTCTACATTGTCCAAAGGTCTCGACATTGCGATAGTTGGAGATAATGATTTCTATTCGCAAAGAGAAAAGGTTGGCATGAAGCTCGATATCGAAGTTGATATTTAAAACGTTCTTGAATAGCTTGCTTCCTTGCATCTTTCACGATCTCTCGACTCCCTTAGCCAACTCGTTCCTTTCACTTCGACTGGAGTCCCGTTATACCAAGTGCACAAAACGGGACTTGGATCTTCCGCGGCCCTTATCACGTCTCTGGTCTCTGGTCTCCTGATCCATTTTTCGAGCATCTCTACGGATTCCTTCTCCGTTCCTACTAGCGATGGTCGTTTATTAGCTCACAACCTCGCACAATATGTGCATTGCTTTGCTCAAGGGAAAGTGGGTAGCGGATTCGACGTCGCTGCGGCCGTATTTGGCAGTCACATCTATAAGCGTTTCAATCCAGCCGTATTGAATGAATTGATGGATGATCAAGCTGTGAGTTTTGGTATCAATTTGAAGTGAAGTCACCGATGCGACGGCATTTTTGTTTCCGATGCAGCTGTATTCTCCTCTTCATCCGATACTCTCGTCTTTCAACAAAGGATGGAACTATACTGTCAAGCCGTTCAAGCTTCCGCCACTAACGAGGCTTTTGCTCGCAGACGTCGATACGGGCAGCGACACGCCCTCACTCGTAAGCAAGGTCCTTAAATGGCGAACAGAAAACCCCGAACAAGGTACGCCGTCCCCTTTCTGGCGCCAACGTTGTTGTGTGGCGTGGGTCAAACTTGAGCTGAAAGTGGACACCCATCTCCCTTCTAGCGCTTGCGCTATGGACCGATATAGATACATTGAACACGAGACTGGCGGAAACGCTTCTCGACCTTTCTAAACTGTACGAGAAGGATACCACGAGTTATATCACTGCGCTCAAGTACATTGCCTCCTTGCAATCAATCCAGGTTAGTTCTAAAAGCCTTTGTTTGGGGAAAATGTACTTAATCGAGATATACCCTAGTGGTCAGCTAATCCTTACCAACCCGAAGAGGAAAAGCCCACCATCTCAAAATTCTATGATGCTCACAGGATTTCGCAGGTATGACGTTTCGAACTTTAAATACGCAATTTTGTAAATCATCACATCTACATCAGACCATTCGCACTAAAATGAGAAGAATGGGAGAGCTTTCTGGCGTCCCTATCGAACCAGTGGAGCAGACAAAACTCCTTGATTCTTCTGTGTCCCTCGCTGGTGTCATCGGAGGCGGTGTACCAGGTGGTATGTTGATCCGTATCTTTCTCTCATGATGCCAGAACACTTACTTGCCTTGTAGCCGGAGGATACGACGCGATCTGGCTCCTAGTATGCGACCCCGTTGACTCGTCGCCCGATATTCCTCCTGTCCAACGTGTGGAACAGGTGTGGAGCGAATACTCTGAACTCGACGTGTCCCCTTTGTCAGTGAAAGAGAGTTTTTCGGGCGGAGCGCGCGTCGAAACTCTGGATTCAATCATAGGTTTGGTGGAGGCGACAGCTTTGCCATAGTCATAATCGGAGTATATATATTTTAGAACATTTATCTTGCTATGTCTACCTACCTTTGCATATACCAGATCACCTACCTGCATTGTACATGCTCCTCATTGTGTATACTAACGGGTTTAGATATTTTGTAGTATTTTTGTGCTGTATCCAGATCAATTGATTAGAGGGATTTTTTTGAGTGTTTCAATCAATGTTGAATTTATGTCAGCTCAACGATATCAGGAAATCTTTTCGGTTTCGTATCACATAGTTGAACCACAACTTGGATAACTTATGCGAGGGCAAGAATTACATCACGGCGATAAAAAATCACCCTCTGCGCGTGCATAGCGAAAGTCCACTCCATTCAATAACGTCAAATATCTGTATAGATATATACATGACTACAAAACTCCTCAAGCTTAACATCCTACAAACATATCCTCGGCTCGCCCTTCGCCGACCAGGATTTCCCAAAAGCAATGAGGAGCGAAATCACCATGACTACGACGCCGAAGACTACACAAATGACGGCACGAAGCTTAGCGCGACCGTACCACGGAAGGTTGGCATCTAAAAGTTTGAAGTAACAAGCTGCGGGAAATATGTAAGCGAGCGCTGTTGCAGAGACACCACCTGTGATTTCAAGCATGACACCAAGATCGCATGTGATAAGTGCAACTATGGAGGTTCGTGATAAGTTAATGCAAGGCCAGGTGGCGTAAAAAGGAATACCAATGAGAGAAGCAAAAAGGATGGTTGTTGTGAAGAAGATATGCCGTTGTTGATTGAAGGCCTCGTGGGAGAAGAAATAGTGTTCGATGACCTGGAGAGGTGATAGATTATGACACCAAATATTGATGAAAAGGAGCATACCTCTCTACACACGAACAACTCCAAGGGTAACGTAGTAAACATGTTCAAACCGAAGCAGAAACGTGCTATGTTTATGAGAGTGTCATTCTGAAAATAAAGGTCAAAATGGGGCACAGCCGCGCACAAAGCATCTTGGTTACCCAGGCAAAATTATTCAAAATATTCCCTTGTGTCTTGTCGGTGAATACCATGTATGCTGACACTGCGAGTGTCGTGCAACACACAAGCGAGATGAACGTCGAAATATGCGTTACTTTCGCGAAACGGTCAAGAGTTGGTGTACGAAGACTTCCATATATGAGAAGGGTGTTATGATGACATACTACAGAATGAGATGAACTACGAATAACCAGCTATCAATGAAGTGTGCGTACCGAAAGCGAAACTTATCACGCCGATTGCCTGAAAAATCCCGGGTTGTATGATGGTAAAACGCTTTGATGGATCTCCTCGAAGCTCCGGAGAAGTATGTGGACCTTCGATGATAACGGATACGACAATTATGACCATGCCGACGAGGGCAATACCCGAAGCCCGAGCAAGTTTGTGGATGTCACGATAAAGAGAGAGGGGATAAGATACACATGCTGTACAGAGAGCGATGATGAACTGGCGATTGGTGAGTAATTTGAGGACAGGTATCGTGTCGAGGTTGGGAAATAATGAACGAATGACATGAGGTATTGTATCACCGATGATGATGCCAAAAGCACACATGCCTGTACTCGATGGATGAGAAATACGGTTAGGCGGAGAGGTGTCGTTTTTGCTTACCTCCAAAGGCGAAGGAAAACTGAAAAAACGAGACAGCGGCCCGACCACTGGATCCAAAACAATGGTCCATAATCTCGATATAAGAATGTCGACCACAAAGTTTCGCGTTGATGACGATGAGACGAATTGTCCAGTCTGTGACGGCACATAGCACCGTGAGAAGGATTAATCCAGTGAAGAAGCCGGCTTGGCTAACTGCGTAAGGCAAGCCTGCGTTCAACTATGAGTCCGAGATGATCTTAGAGCGGATTGAGGAAATACCGATTATGCCTACACCGCGTTAGCCTCGATCCTACTGCAAATATTTCACGGGACTTCACCTGCTCCCAGAATTGAGTTTGCCATGTTGGCAACCGAGTCCAGCAGACTGCCACCAGCAGTTCTCTTTTTTGCCAATTCATCCAAGTCATATTCATAGTCTCCGGACATGTCGTACCTATTTGAAGCATCTATACTCCGTGTCCGACTCGTGTCAACGAGTCCCACAAGTAGGGGCATGGATTGATCTGAGCGCCCTCGTTCTGGTATGCTTTCAACATCGACATGTTCGTCTAACTCATATGAGTCTAATTCGAATTCTACACAGCCAATACGTCAAGTTCGTAATTGCGTAGCGAAGGGACTGGACACGTACACACCTGCTTCACGACTAGCAAAAGTGGACCGTAGCGACGGTGCAATGATTATAGGTTCTTCCTGGAACCTTACACTATGATCTGACCGTCCAGAGAGCATGTTCCCTTCGGCTGGGTCATCGAGATCGTCATCCTTGACGGAGAAAATTGTCTGGTTTTGAACGTTGCTAGCGGATCCAAGAAGTGGTTCGGAATGCTCTGCATCTGATGAGAGTGTTCGCTCCTTTCTTGCAGATTTCGAAGGCATTATGAATAAGTGGACACGATGACCATGGAAAGTGCAGCTAGCGTTCGGAATATCGAGAGCGTAAGGGGTTGTAAGTCAATCACGTGAGTCGCAGGTGAAGGGAAGTCACTGTGTCGATGTATACGTAGTAAAAACTCCCCGTTGACTGATTCCTTGTGTATTCATACTTCACGGCCCGATATTCTGCATTTTCTCGTGCATGCAAGTTATCCATGAGAGTACAAGTCTCTGGCCTGGCGCCAAGGTGATACGCTCACGTGGACGATCTGATGTCACGAACGCCAAGACCTCCATCGAATATCATTCACTCATTCTCTATAAGTTACCCCTCCCTACAAGCCGAGCCGTTGACCCCTTAGTTATCCTTGCCATTGTTCACGTCATTACGAACAGGCTATCTGCATGATCATTACATCCCATGTTCTGCTCTCTGTCATTTACTTCTAGCTTTTGCATCCTCCTTTTTACTTCCACTCGCGCGTTCGCTAATCCCCAGGCGTCTGTCGAACAACTAGCGGCTGTTTATGGTCTGTCTACGAGCACATTGCTTCCTTTTCCCAGCACAACGCAAAGTACACAAAACGCTCAGCAACTTATTGTCCAAGAGTGGTCTTTGGGCAAAGGGGCAATCCAAACGAATCCTAATAACCTCGCCTTTGTCGCGGACCCTTTTCCTACGAAGCCAGTAGCTATTGGAACTACAACAAACATCGGGAAACCTGTCCTACAAGTAACCTATCCCCAAGGCAGCTACTCGTCCGAGACCGGTGGTTCCCAGTTTTACAATCTATGGAACACGACAGCGGGATCTAAATTCCAGACGATGATGGTGTCGTACGAAGTAGCGTTCGATAACTACTTCGACTGGGTCAAGGGCGGGAAGCTTCCTGGACTGCGCGGATCTACAAAATCCAACTTAGGGGGATGTAGCAGTGCCAAGGCATCAGCCACCAACGACTGTTTCAGTATCCGGCTTATGTGGCGTAACAGTGGCAATGCCGAGAGTACGGTCATCTGAAATTGATGTCAACCGTTCTTCTGATCTGGAAATGCAGTATATGCCTCCATACCTACTTCGAACGATCTTTGCCACCAATCTGGAGTTAGCTGTGCCTCTGATGCTACAAGTTTACAACGAGGCTCCTTTGGCTTTGCCAGTAGCCAGTACGTGTCGTATTCAGTTGTCTACAAGCTTTGTGCCCATGAATCGTAGATGGAACCGAATTACTCTTCTCGTCCGGTTGAATGACCCCCAAAATGAAGCCAATGGAAACATCCAGGTCTAGTTCGTCAATGTTTCCTTCAGACAGGGTAGATGGGTGGTCATTACTGATATGTCGTTATAATTTATAGCTATAATGACCTCTTAGCAATTGATCAACAAGGTCTTCAGCTTCGAACGAACTCACAAGTCTACCTGAATGGATTTTATTTTTCGTGAGGTCTCCGAATTATTGCCTTCCTTGATCTGAATAGTTACCCCAACAGAACTTTCTTTGGAGGTATATTCATGAACTTTCTCTGTGATAGATTAGGGCGCTGACATTTGGTTGCCAGGATCTGATAAAAGCTGGGCAACACCAAACACCACACACACATATTTCCGCAATATCGTGTTGTACGGTAGTAGTGCCGCTTCGAACCTCACAGGCAAAGCAATCAATAGTGCAACACCCTCAATTGTTCCTTTACTTTGGTTTGCCACCTCGGATTCGGCTGTTGTACTATTTGTCCAAATTTTCTTTGTTATGGGTGTCCTTGCAGTCCAACATTGGTGGGTATCCGATATTTGTGCAAGTTTCAATGTTTGTAACGCAGCCGTTTCCATATGCTCATAGATGGGTTATACAATGTCTTATTGGCGTGAGTTGTATGTATCCGACTGTCAATTGACGATAGGCATCGCGTTTGAAAATAATGCTAAATGTGTAGTTAATACGGCTATTATTATTTTTATCTTGTCATCTTTCGATACAACCACTAGACATCCAGAGATCAAGGCAGATGCCCATCCTAGAGATCAAGGCAGATGCCCATAAGGACCATTACTTAGTGACTAGAGTTCACATTGTGATCCACAGAGAAGGCGGGCCGCCACAGATGCAGTGTGGGACCCGGAGCATGCTATCCCTACCCGAGAGACGTCTGGCAACCCTACCCAGTAAAACCTGTCCGCTTCTATGTCGATATGGCCTACATCCTCCTTTTGAGCCAGGATAACTAAATGATTTCGTCCTTCTGTATGTACTGCAGTCAATTAGAATTCAGAGGTTCTGTTCACGTGACAAGATTCTTGGCACGGCCGCGGCAGACGTCACCTGGTCGAACTTGAAGGACTTCGACTTGACTTCGACTCTTCGCCCTCGAAGGGCACTCCCTTACTGCTTTTCAGACAGACTAGACGTCCTTTCCCACAATGTGCCATAGAAATGTTCTTCTATTCTTTCTCCTTGCTTCCACGCCGATATACGTTGCCAGCCAGCAGGCTTCAGCTGAACAAATTGCTGCGCAGTATGGTCTCACGACCAGCACAACTCTACCATTCCCTAGTACCACACAAAGTGCAGAGGACACAGATTCATTCGTTGTCTCAAGTTGGTCTCTTGGGAAAGGTAGAATCCAGGACAACCCCGATCATCTTGCATTCGTCGACGATCCGTTCCCAAGCACGTCCGGAGTAAATACTACCGGGCCGGTGCTAGAAGTCACATACCCCGCGAAAAGCTTTGGCTCCTCGGATAACGGTGCACAATTCATCAACTTGTGGAATGCGACCGAGGGATCGTTGTTCCAGTCAATGCTTCTTTCTTACGAAGTGGCCTTTGATGCTGGATTCAATTGGGTCAAAGGCGGGAAACTTCCAGGATTGCGTGGTGGTCTGAGTTCTGCCGGATGTAGTGGTGGTGATCAGTCAAATGGTAAGGAGTGCTTCAGTACGCGTTTGATGTGGAGAGACAATGGGGAGGGAGAAGGTATGGATTCGTGATCTGTATGGTATCTCATCTCACCAGGCATTCTAGTTTATGCATATATACCTACTCCAAACAATCTATGCTCCTCAGATGGTGTAATTTGTAATTCGGACTTCGGTATTTCTCTTCAACGCGGCGCTTTTGGCTTCGTCAGTGGCCAGTGAGCACTATCTGCATTTCAGAGAGGTGATTCCATCCTCACATACCAGATCAGATGGAATAGAATCACCCTTCTCGTGCGCTTAAATGATCCTCCAAACGTTGCCAATGGGAATGTTCAACTTTAGTTTGTCGCTCTCCGCACCCGCAATTTTCTTGGAAATTGGGCTAATTGTCATGGCTTTTCAAAACAGTTACAATGATTTGAAGGCCATTGATCAACAGAATCTCCAAATTCGCAGCAGTTCGTCGGTAAACGCGAACGGTCTATATTTTTCGTGAGTACCACTGTCCCGGTCAATGCGTCATTGAACATTATGATTCACTGCATTACAATCAAGTACTTTCTTCGGAGGTGACCTGGGATTCTGATGATTATACATTATAACTGCTCATTATTCCATAACAGGTTCTGACAGCAGCTGGGAAACACCTACAACGACTCATACATATTATCGTAACATGCAATTATATGGCGGAAGTATGCCGTCTAACCTTACCGGCAAAGTCGCCAGTGCCGCTGATCGCGCAGCATCCTTCCGAATGACCATACCTCCCTTTTGTCTCGCTGTCACCGGATTGGCAGCTTTGTTGATTTAAGAGCATTTGGACAAGGATCGACTTGGTACTACATCCTTTCCTAGCTCAATCGAACGTAGAGCAAATACAAGGACTCATAGCATGAGATATCATGATACCCAGTGTCAGGTTCTCCTGTAATTGTCTAAAACTCATGCCAGGATCTCCTTAAAACTCATGTCAGGATTTCCTTAAACTCATGTCAGGATTTCTTCAAAACTCATGTTGAGATACAAATTCTCAATTGAATGTTGAGCAACCCTGTCGATTGTAGTCCGAGTTGTCAGTCGTGTCTGTTGTGAATGTAGATATTGACTACTATCTTTGAATGCGATAAATGCTGGAAGTTGTGATAATCCGAGTTTTTCGCACTTGGGAATTCTGACTCCATCTCAAAAAATAATGTGCTAACTTAGAAGTTTGGTACAGTCGTCAGCTGCCGTGAAAGTAAGCAGATGAGCAGATATATTACCGAAATTTTGATCTTTGCCCGCAATCACAAAGAAGTCCAGCGCAGAGCGTTGAGGGTGGTTAAGTTATCAAATCGAGTCTTGCTGCCCTGATTTGGAATGCCGGACAGATCAGGCTCAACAGTTTTCGAAATTGATGGTTGTAATTTGCGAGGGGAAACTGATGTATCAGACTTGTAGAACTTTCCCATGTTCTTCGTAAATTCTTCTCTCCGTTTCCTTCCACAACGTCAAGATTAGGATGAGGCATTTCTAAGCTCAGTATCTCTCTTATCAACACGCAACAGAAGACAGAAGCCTCATCCGCCGCGCGCGTGCCTTGAACCTTTGAGCCCAGAACATTCCTAGCTGAAGGAACTACATATCACACTCCTTGCAATCGTCTACGTTACGACACAGTATTTACCCCTCAATGTCCTATCCACCAAAACCGCCGGAGCTTCCTTATCACGCAAAAAGTCGCAACTCGAGCTGGGACCTCCTTGCAGGCATCAAGAGACTCGAACATTCCTACGAAGAATTTGACACGCGTAACTCCAGCCAAGCTCACCTTGTTTATGCCGATGGAGATATGCCTAAGAGCAAGGTAGCCAGAAACACCCATGGATCCGACGATTGATGGGAAAATTGATACGTTTTCAGTTTCTTAAATTCTATAATTATCTATTGAACGTGTCCATTGTGACGCGCTGGTTCCTGTTCATTGTTCCTTTACTGGCTTTGCTTTGGATCCCCGGTATACTTTCTCTAACCGTGTTTCCGAAAACCACGGTGAGTTTGGTTATGTCGAGCCTTGATCGACCTCATCAATTAGATATGGGATGTACGACTCCTATGGTGGAGTGTGTGGCTAAGTGTAGCATGGGGAGGTTTGTTTCCTTAGTCTTTGTGTTTAGAGCTTTCTTTGACCGACTCCTATAGGATGGTGGATAGCACTCGCCTTCTCGTGAGTTTTTCGTCTTTCAAGTCAAACACAAGATGATCACGGCATGATTCTGTTCTGCAGCCTTATAATTCCATCCATATTAAGACGCACTATCGGTATTGTGGCGGTAGGAACACGGAGATACATTGACTGGATGGCAGTCCTCCGCAGGTGAGGTGGTACATCGAATATTGGTTGTTGTTTCGAACATGCATACAGATATATCGCACTCTTCGCGTGGACGCTGACCATATGGATTTCATGGGGGCCCCTCATCGACGATAAACAAACCGACAAAGCTAGTACTAAGAGTATCCAAGCTTCCGATACGGCCGCGCGTTTGCTGTTTGCATTCGTTCTTTGTTCCGCGGCCCTCTTATTCGAAAAATTTTCTATCCAATGGATCGCTGCGAAATTCCATGAGCGTTCTTATGCCGGTCTGTTTTGTCGGATTGTGCGGGAACCAAGAATTGACACATGATAGAACGTATTACCGACCAAAAATTCGCCGTGAAGTCTTTAGTGACTTTGTATCGTAACTCGAGAGACCTTCTAGGACGATCTGACGATCTCCATGATGGACCAATGAAACAAGGGTCCGTTGATGCCAAACGATTCTTCAAGAAGCTCAGGCAGGGCGTACGTATGGCAGCGACTACGACTACCACGGCGTTAGGGAATGTCGCTTCGGAAATCGCAGGGAGGTAATCATGTCAAAGTTGCTCTTTCGTCAGGCATATTTACCTACGATCGGGGCACAGTTCTGTCCTCCAACCCAATTCTCCACAGGCGATGGTAAAAACTGCCCTGGAGTCTGCCAATAAATCGAGATTGGTACGTCATTCGAAATGCCGTTGTCGGTAGACCATCATCGCTTCGGAACGAGCTGACAAATTCACTTTAGCTTGCCCGGCGGCTCTTCTACTCCTTCACCAAACCCGATGCAAAATATCTCCTCGTAGATGACATCGCGCCCTATTTTACATCTCCCGAAGAAGCGGGCTATGTCTTTTCGATCTTTGACAAGGATATGAATGGAGATATCTCTCGTGACGAAATCGAGATGGCGTGCCTGTGAGTAGAAATCTTTTGAGCACCCTCGGTGCCGGGCGACGGTTTGGACAGTGTTTTGTACCTCATCATAATCATTCTAGGGAAATTCATCGTGAACAACTGTCGATTGAGAATTCCATGCAGGACCTTGACAGTGCTGTGGGACGTTTGGATAATATCTTGATGACCGTTCATACTGTAGTGGCTCTCATCATCATTGCTGTTGCGTTGGTGTGTCTTTTCACTTCGATTTCTAAATTGTTCTTGATAGGGTCACCATCTTTTCCAGGAAGCCCAACTTGCCACCCTGGTCACGGGGGCTGGTACTCTTATTCTTGGTTTGCGCCTATATCTTTCTGGGATCTTGGATCATCATTATCTCATGTCGTGATTGTTTGAAGGTCTGAGTTGGCTCATTGGTGGCAGTTTGCAAGAGGTCCTTGCAAGCATCGTTTTCCTTTTCGTCAAACATCCATTTGATGTTGGCGATCGTGTCTATATCAACAAAGAGTATTATACTGTCAAAGAGATTCGTCTCCTCAGCACAGTTTTTATTGATTCAAACAATACTTTCGTTCAAGCTCCCAACACAGTATTGAATACATTGGTATAGGTTGACTTATTTTTGGACTGTCCGTCGTTACTCATCTCGTTCCAGTTCATTCAAAACATTCGCCGTAGCCCACAAGTAAGAACTAAATATGCTGCTCAACTCGCACGTTTAATTTGCATCCCTTTTTTGTATAACAGATGTCAGAGACATTCACGTTTGATGTGAGTTACACCACCACTTTCGAAGATCTGGAAAACCTGCGCGACAAGATGCTCGCTTTCGTCAAAACAGAGCGACGTGATTACCAACCTGCCTTCGATGTCGTTGTCAAAGGTCAGGACGGGTTGTTTTCTCCGAGCGAAACAACGCTGATCAGCTATGTAGACTTTCCGGACCAAGGAAGGCTAACGCTATCAGCTGACATAAAATATAAAAGCAACTGGCAGCAAGGGGCTTTGAAAGGTCAAATCAATTCGGCTGACATGTGCACTACTCATAATTATCACAGCAAGTCGGAGAAACAAGTGGATATGTGCCCTAAAAACAGCATTGGCCGAGCTTAAGATTTATGGCCCTGCTGGTAACCCAGACGCAACACCCCCTCCAACAAGGTACACGAAGATACCTTATGAGGAAATCAAGGCCAAAGAACACCAAGAAACAGACAGGACTTCAAAATCTCCAGAAAATATGTCTAGTGACTGGCAGCTCACGGACAAAAATGCTGTGATTGGTATGTGGTATGTTCATGGACATCGGAGCAAGACGTGATATTTTCATAGCCCATGAATCCAGCAATGTTTTTGGAGAAATTAATGATGAGGTTTGTGTTCCGCGTGCTCAGATACGAAAAAATCTATTTATATTCGCCATCAAAGCCTTATATGACAAGCCCAATGAATTTTTCAGAGATTGCAGGTGGTGACCTGAGGCAAAAACCCTCGGCACCCTCAATGCCCCTTTCAGCCGTTGCGTCGTCTTCAAGTAAAAGGGCAGATGACATTGAAATGTCGAAAAGATATTAATGGACGCTATACTAGAATAATATGGAAGCAAACATCACGGCTTCGAAGGCCTTGCTAGACGAATAAACAAAATATCTCTAATGATGCATATCAAGATATATCTTTGTCTCGTTACTGCATTTATGCCGGGCCTTGTACCTCTAGAATGAGCGTGACTTCGTCTTCTTCCAAGTGCAAAAATCAGTGTATGGGAGAGTACATATTAAGCTGCTTTGTAAAACTCAGAGTGCCATGGTCTACAAAGAGTCGGATTCATCCATCCTGGTAAGAGGAATGGCAGCACTTCCTAGTTTCTATTAGTAAATCAGTTGAATTGGCTGGATGCAATTCTCAAAGCCTTAGGGATACAGAACTCAAGCACCACCAATGCGACAATTTCAAACTTGTAGCGGCAAGTAATAAACGATACGGTTTTCAAAACATCTGTCTTTCACGTGGGAATCATCGATGCGGATTTGAGCAAATCCCACAAATGGTCTCGGGTCTTGATGGATAATCAATGAAATGATATCTATACACTTGTCGTAAACGCAACTTAATTGGTACTACACATTCCATCCATTGGCTTGTTGTTCGGGGCTGCCCCATCCAGCACTAGTGGCACCTCCAGCCCATGTACTTGTCGCACCTCCACTTGTAGCAGGGCTCGAAGACCAAGTGTTAGTAGGTGCATTGGCGCGGGATGGACTTGCCCCCCAACTGCCACCACCTCCAGCTCCCCAGCCTCCACCGCCAGTACCTACGCCCCATCCGTTGGTAGCAGCCTGACCGTTAACTTGTGATTCCACTCCTGTGAGCACATCCAACTCGGGCTGTGATTTTAGACCGAGAATCAAGTTGGCTAATTTAGTTTGCAGCTCCGCAAGGCCCTACAAAAACAGGGATGAATGTGGGATCTGGATATTGGATGAGCATTGATCAGACCTTCATGACAACCTCTTGAGGACCCAAGCTGCCATCTGTCTCTACCTCGAAATAGAATCGTCGTGGCTGGGCATTAAAATCGAAAGGTTCGTTATCGCGTGGTGCTTCCTCTTCTTGAGCATTTGAACTCAGCGGCCATTCCGCTCTTTCATCTTGTTCGAACCAATGTGTAGTATGCCGCAGTTTATTGTAAGGGTCGTACTCGAAAGCAACGGCAGAACAAGGTGACCATTTAGCATGTTCTTTGGCAATACCCTAAATTATGACGCTGAAAAGTAGATATGAAGGTTTACGTTGCAACATACCTTTTTCGCCACACATTTCAACTTTAATTGTTGACCTTTGCGTATTTTGCAGATTAAAATGGGAGGAGAACCATCATCTTCAAGACAAAGTTTGATTTGAGCTGAACCCATTTTAAAGAGCAAGACAAATATACCTTTCCCGACAGGCCTCCCGAAATTCTCACTGCGTTTTGCAGTCTCCTCTCCAGGTTCCATATCCTCCGCCCAGGTATCACGATTTCCGGTGGGAACAAGATCTAAATGATGACTCGTCACGTCCATGGTGGAATCATCATTGCATTGAACATTCAAGTGCAGCATGAGAGAACATGAGTCGCAACCGGCAAGACATGTGCAATCCTACACAATGCAAAGGTATTGAGATAGGATGATGTTTATAAGATTGGATAGCTTACCCTCGTATTCCGTATTGCTTCATCACAATTTGTGCTGATTAGAGGAACCATGCCTAAACGGTGCGCAATGAATTCATCGGGCAGAACGGTTGTATTGATCTCAATTTCAACCATGTCAATTGCTGATTCCTTGTTCAGAGAGTGTAAACATGTGCGAAGGATTTCGTACCAACTGTCGGTATGTCTGCCATCATAACCCTGCGTAGCGAATTCGCGAAGCTATATAACAATGATCCGTCTCAACACAAGAAATGTGGAGAAACAAAGTGAGGTTGGGCCCACGCGAGATCGACATTTTTCAGTATAAAGTTGACTCTATCTTTCTTGAGTTCACGTATGTGCACTGTGGGTTCGAGGTCTTCGTGTCCCTGCATCGTGTATAACGAATAGAGCGAATGGTTAGAAATGTTGCTATTGAACTTCGCGGTCATTACTCCTGATCCCTAACAAAGATAAATATGGGTTTTCGAGAGCCATTTTGCTGTGAACGACTCCATACTCAAATCTCAGACCTTGCTCAACGTTCGACTACATTCACGATACTTACATGAACAATGATTAGTCAAGAAAAGAGTCGAATGAGAAACGAAGTCTGGAACGAGAGAGGATAAGAGAAATGGGAAATGTTTGGAAGAAGTTGAAGCAGGTACAACCGTACAGGGTAAACGACAAAGTCCTCTCCGATCACCTTGCCATCATGCCATGGTTCAGCCTCGTGAAAAAGCCTACGTTTCAACTACTTTTGCCGCATTTGATTTGTGAAGGAATTGAACGAGAGCTGAAGGAAATTGAGAATTTGGAAACGCAAGAAGAAAGAATATGTCAACCGAGACGTTTGGTAATAATCAACAGGGTATATTCAAGAAACGGTTCAAATCTGACCAGAGGCGACCTTTCTTACCAAGGTGATCCAAATCCATGTTTTTGGTAGACATCATGAAACACCGGCCCGTCAATTATTCGTTCCTAGTTGTATGCTGCTCATTCTCAGATCCACCACAACGGTCACCGCGGAAACCCTGGATATGGAGGCCTAAGTAATAGGCATGTTTTGAGGAGAGCTAAGATTGCCAAGTCTGGTCCCGATAATAAATATTCTTCCGGTAAATGTCAAGAAAGCAAAATCTTGAAAAACGGTTCAAAAATTGCCTTGATCTCCCAGAAGCTTCGGACTGTGGGGTGTACGTAATATGTATTACAGTCAAACCTCTTGGTAACTCATGGCCCCTCTGGAAGGCAAAAAGTATCAGAGGGTGGAGGGTCATTGTAGGGGTACTTCTGAGACTTGTTTCTGGTAAATCCCATGGGTCTCAGAGGGTCATCTATTGAAGTCACCAGTCATGCATCCTATAAGGGGTTCAACTATAGCCCGTGATATGACGCAGAATGTTAGTGACTTTTGCACAACAAAAGAGACGCTACCTTGGTTCTGTTTCTGACTCGCACAACCAAGCGAAAAACCTTTGCTTCTGTTTCTGAACTCGCACAACCAGGCGAGAAACAAGCGAGACCAGAGTATCAAGTCGGCCAGAGTTTGCAATGATGGACTTGGCATTTACTTTAAAATCTGAAAGGTATGGTATGTAAGAATATAACACTTGCAAGAAACACATTATATGTTAACGTTGGGTGATGTCATATGCACTTCCACTCCGGTTAGTGGAGCAATGTTCGAGAACCAATTTTCTTTGAGATAGGTACAAACTTCTCACTGGCACTTACGACGTGCTTGAACGTATTGAAGCATATGTTGAAAGTTTAAGGCTGTTTGATCAATCTAGTTGCGTTGTCGTTTTTCTGACCGCTTTTGCCCCTTTAGCATTCAATACGAAGACGGGATGACTCGGAGTCTAAGCAAATCATCTCTATGTAGGTCCGGAGGTACTGCAGGCCACCCGCCATTATCGCATCCGAGGATGCTTTCAGGAAACATCTACCCTGAAGAAGCACTTCTCTGTCAGTGGAACCCAACTTTATAGAAAGAGTTTGTAAGCAGGGTCGTCTACTGAGGGTCGTTTAGTGTCACGCTGACCCGATGGTCTGAAACTTTCCTCTCCGAGTTGCTGTAGCCTGACAGAAGGTTTGAATGAAGAGTTAGAAGTTAGAATCCGGGGCCCGTTGTGGATGCCGAAGGAAGCAAACCGAACTGCGAGACGAGGATCTCGGGTAAAAGCATCTGCATCATGCAGTAAGAAAGCAGAAACCGCGGGAATATCTCTTGCCCGCGGAAATGTGAAAGGTCCGTCTCCCAACATCATTTGTTCTGTAATAGCCTTGATCATGACCGTGATAGTATTGGAGAGTTCCGGGACTGACAGCCATTCCCTTTGTGAGCCAAGTGCATTTCCATATAAACGCGTGGTCCAAAAATGAATCGGTAATTTTTTCTTTTACATTCGACCACTAGCTAATGGCGTGGACTCCAGTACGGACACTTGAAGAGAGTGAGTGGTCTCGCTTACGACTTAATTATGGATAGGTATATCGATGGATGATACTTGGTAGCTGAGGCTATTCTATGTGCACCTGGTCGTATTCATGAAGTTGAAACTATTTTCCTGGATGGACGGCCACAGCGTATATACAAGAATCTCTGGCCATCGATGCGATCGCTTTGGTTGTCCTCTGTACAAAAATATAGGGACAAGATATATATCGTTTCCGGAGACCGACGATATACCTACAACGAGGTCTACCAACGCACCATCAAGGTTGCCGCGCTTTTCCGCCATGTATACGGTATATGTAAAGGTGCTTTTTCTGTCATGAGATGTTGTGTATCTCCTGTATGAATTGGCCCTATTGTTTGATTTTCAGGCGACCGAGTCGGAATCTGTTCGCGCAATAATCCGGAATACCTCATTTCTTTTTGGGCTTCTCGTAGGTCTAGTGTGTAATTCATTCGTCGGGGCATCTCGTGAACAGCGCTTTCAGATTTACTCGGCGCTGTTCCAGTTTTGACAAACGCGTATGTCACGAATCAAGACGGTCTATCAAGTCATTTATCAATGTTTCACTCAGATGGCTTCCTCTTGAACCTCTTCGCCACTGTCTCTCACACACAGGCTGTAAACTGATACTCGTCGACCATGAACGTGCTGACAGGCTAGCCCCTGCCATCCTTGATATCCTCAGAGACACATCAGTCAAGGGTTTTCTTGTTTTCGATGACCGGAAAAATGAACACGTATGGCAAGGCATGAGTTCTTTTCACAATGCACTCCAAAAATATACTGGAGGCACTGTGGATGTTCTGGCAGTAGATCCTCAGATCATGCCCGAAGACAATGCTACTATCATGTTCACCTCGGGTGCGCCCTCTCAGCGTTCGAAAAGTCGAATCCTCTCAACAAATCCTCTCTGGATAGGTACCACTGGTCTTCCCAAGGGCGTCCTGAGTACGCAACGCCAGTTTCTGTCCAACATTCCTAACGTAAGATAGTTTGTCCCCACCAAAGAGTAACAAACTTATCTGCCAAAGGTCATGGTCGGGAGTATGAGAGCGAGTCTACGCAGAGGCGAAGACTATCCAATTTTTGATGGGGACGAGGAACCCCAGAAAGGTATCCTGGTTGCAGTGCCGTTGTTCCACGTTACAGGCACTACCAGCTTCTCGGTTCGACTATAGCTTTCTCTGACCCATTGCTGGCTTGACACCTCACCAGATGATGGCGACTGCAACGGGTATGAAAATAGTTTTGGCGTCGAAATGGATTGTAGAAGACGGTACGTCCTCCTTGCACGATAAATGAACCATTGAATCCTGATCGCGAGCCGCCACATCAGCTGTAAGGTAATTGGTACCCACTCCTGCCATCTGCCATTGCAAGTAACGGTTAAACCTATAACTAGACTAATCAAACAGGAGAATGTGCGCGTGGCAGGAGGGTGAGTAAATTTGGA
The DNA here is from genome assembly GCA_018851325.1 of Termitomyces sp. DKA19. Lineage (NCBI taxonomy): Eukaryota > Fungi > Basidiomycota > Agaricomycetes > Agaricales > Lyophyllaceae > Termitomyces > Termitomyces sp. DKA19. The sequence goes on from JABCKS010000006.1 coordinate 109,336, forward strand.
CACTTAGGGCAGCCTCGATCTTATTTGATACTTCTTTCAAAGCGTACCTGCCATGGTTGCAGATCTCACGGAAAGTTCGTTGGCCGGAGATTCTTTAGATGGCCTCCTGTATGGGGGCTCTCCCGCGCCTGATAGCCTTGTTCCCAGAGCTCGTGCCGCGTTCCCAAGAGCAGTCATGTACGATTTATCTATATCCTGCTCTAAAAGTTAGATTGACATTAGCGTCTTAGGATTCAGGGCTACGGCTTAACAGAGACAAATTCCATTGCGGTCTCGGTAAGATAATGCCAATAGCCTCCAAGGGCCCGGGACTGACAGTGTTTTAGTTTGCTGGTGAAGATTACACGGCCAGACCCACAAGCACGTAAATTGACTTCTCCGTTATTTGCGCATTCAGAATTGGCTGAATTTGTACCTTTTAGTGGTCGAGCATCTCCCGTGAATGAGATCAAGATTGTCCATAATGGGGTCGTGATGTCACCCGGTAACGTCGGCGAAGTCTGGCTGTACGTGATTCTTTTGTCGTGCTAGGAACGCAACCGACGCAATAGTCAGACGTGGCCCCAACGTTATGAAGTGTTATTGGTGTGAGCCAGGTGAGTTCGATATTCTTTGATCCAGTGATGGAGCTGATCCTTGGCACAAATCAGTCGCCACTGAAAAAGTTATAACTTTCGATGGCTGGCTAAAAACTGGTGACTTGGGATTTTTGGACGAGGAGGGCTTCCTCTATATCAAGGATAGATGTCAGCTTTGCTTTTACCACAAAGTTGTAGTTTTCTGACATCTCTTCCTCGCAGTGAAAGATATCATTATCCGAGGCGGAGAAAACATCGTGAGTCGCGTTCAGTATCAGATTCGGAACATATGGATGAACAAGTACTTCAGGACTCCGTATCGGTGGAGAATGCCCTTTACCAGGACCCTCGGATCTTGGAAGCCGCGGCGGTAGGTGTCCCGGACGACCGTCTCGGGGAACTTGTGGCCGCCGTGGTTTCTGTTAAAGCTGCGTACCAAGGTAGCGTGGCCGAAGCCAGCCTGATAGGACTGGCACGGAAATAGTACGGTTCTCCAATGTGAAAAGAGCCACCTGGATCGATATTGACATATGATGCTTTAGTCTTCCCAGGTTTGCAGTACCTGTGATGATCGTGATTTTCAACGAACCCTTCGGTGCGTATGTTTCACGTCATGTTTCACAACAATATTCGATGACCTTCAATTCTAGAACACACTCCATCAGGAAAGATCATCAAAGGGGAGCTTCGTCGGATTGCACGCCAGCACTGGGAAGCCCGACGCCGAAACGGCACTGCTCGTGAACCTTTGGCAAATCTATGATGACTGGTGAATCCAATGCCAGTGCTGGCCCGAAAGTAAGGGCAGGAACAGGGAGGAATCGCATATCATTTCATCTCACAAGCATATTCCACATGTATTCCAATTCATTTATGCATTATACTATACTACATGAATCATAGTGCTGTTGTCTATTTTTAGATGATTATGTAAACTTCATTTTTTGATTTTGTAAAATGGGATTGTTAACATTGTCCTTATTTTTCTAGAGTGGCCAAATGTTCGAAGTCGTTCGTGGTTGCATTGGAACACATGTGCGCGTAACATGAGCAATGCAGACATACCACTACGGCCTCAAGGCGCTTTTGATTCTGCCTATGTCTCCCAGTTTCGCGTACACCTTGCTGAGGTCCGGGCACATCTAGCTGGTGTTGTTGGTGACAATCCTCCGCCTTCGTTCATTCCTCCCACGGGATACTGGACTCCATCAGAAAAGAATATCTTCTTTCACTCTTTGAGTGTCTATTCTCGTTTCAGGCCTGATTTGGTAGCTGCATCCATCGGTACAAAGTCCGTTGTAGACGTCTGCGCTTATATCGACGTCCTGGATGAGGCCATTGGGCGTGATGGTCGTATTCTTCTACCAAGATCTGATCTACCAAGTGCCATCGAAGTTTCTAATGCCTGGGTTTCGAGGGAAGAAAAAATGGCCGAGGATATAATTCCCCTCGAAACCAGTTGGGAGAGAGACAATCTTTTGCTTCAACGGGAGGAAGAAATTTCTGCCCAGAAAGTTTTGTATGCCGAGGCCCCGGTTATAGAGAAGAGCCGTGTTGTTGAAACTTTGGAAACTTGGGAACGTGACAGGAGGAGACGCTGGAGCCAAGAAGACGCGCTCAGCAAATTGGAATGTCATCATCTCAAGGTTATCGAGCGTATTCTGAACGATGTAGTGTCTGGTGACGCAGATGTAGAGGAAATTCGACCCGAGGATCAGGATACAAGGTCTCTAGGCATACCACTTTCAGGTGTCAAATCTTCGGGCCGGGATCCTCAAAGCTTGGTCGTTACTTGTGGGTCAATCGATCCGTTTCTTCTGCAACCCTCAGCTATCTCAGTCCCTGATCAACCGTTTATTATGGGCTATGTCTCCCCACGGCATCCTGAAGCTTCGCTACACGTCGAAATACCTCACGACACGTCCTCTGCGCTTAGTATCACTTCTTCCCAGCAGGCATCGTTGCCTAATCCCCTCGTCATTCAGCCTTTAGACTATCATCGATCGTCGAGCCCTAAAGGTGACAGGGGCACCGGTATCGATCATTCAAGGCTTAGTCCGGCGTCGCGTAGACGTGTCCATAAACGGCTTTATATGCGGCGCAAGCGTGCCGCTCAACGTGGAGAGGACGTGAATATTGCTATCGGAAAACTTCGGCCGGGTAGGAGGGCCCAGAAATCAAAAGCTTCCAGGTCGCGTGGAAAGCAACCGACAACCGAACCTGAGTTGGGTGGGATCGTAAGGGACGAGGATGGTCCGATGGAGGTTGATACAGATGGTAGAGGGGCCGCATCGTTGGCTAACTTAATCCCATCCGAGGACGCACTCCAAAAGACAGAGATTAACGACAAAGGGGATGATAACAACACGTCACGAGGACACCATCGCAATAACGGCGGCATTACAAAACCTTACAAAATTAAAAAGGATTTCGACACCAAGGGCATAGACTCTGATACTCTGATTGACGGAAACTTAGGATTTTTCCATCTATCGACGCTTAGCAGGCTAATGACGTGAGACCTGACATGCTTCCTCAACAGAAAGGCACTGAACCTGATTGTACAGAATCTACAATTCAGAATATGATATCAAGGGATCCGACGCGACTTCGTCGATATCGGGCGATACCATACGACTATTCTCCGCCATTCTCGTGGAATTTGTGACCGAGGTTGTGCATCGGACTATTACCTTGCGCGAGCAAGAAAATTCTATGAAAGCTGGGATCAAAGTCTATCGTCAGACTAACGACGTTGTACGCGCTTGTTCATTCTGGGCCGTAATCATACTGATAGTCTGATGTGACAGATAACAACTGACAATGTAACAGATGTTTTGGAGATGATGGGTATGACGGAACAATGTTTTGCGCGGCTACCAGGAGATGATATGCAGCAAACAGAGGACCAGCTGGAAGCTGGTGAGGCTGATGATGAAAGCGGCAGCGATCACAGTGATGAAGATGAGCATAGTCAGGACGACGATTTAACTCTCGAAAAGCCAACCGTCTTCCCCTTCCTCCTCCCACTTCGCCGTGAAATCAACCCCCCTCTCGTCATCCTTCCGAAGTCCTTATTACCTCGTGCCCAAGCTTACTCAAACTCTGCTTTCCCCGCTAATGACCACTTGATGCCTACAGAAACAGACGAGGAAGAGTTATTCGAAGAACTTGAAGACGAGACGAATATAGACAATACAGATCAAGTGCTCGCGCATGAGTACGAGACCAAACTCTGGAAATTTCTAGGTGGCAGGTAGGCATTAATAGCGGACGTATATCTGCACTTTTATTCATGTGTGTAGTTAATATATCACCTACATCAAGTATATATATATATAGATACGGATAAATCGGTCATTTACAACTTTGCGTTCGACTCGTCCCGAATTCGTACGATGGCTTTACCCCAGGTCTCGCGTTGTTCGATTGCAGCTAAGCCCTCCGAGAGATTTTCAAGGGTATAAATACGTTGATACATTACTGGAGCTGTTTTTCCGGACGCAAAAAGACTAAGGGAGCGAGATCAGTCAGGATGTTAGAACCTACGAACAAAACTCACTCCAATATTGATTTCCATACGACGGGTACTCGGTCTGGCTCGAACTCTGGAATTCCAGTGCTAAGTCTCGGATAATATTCAGAAAATCATTCAACTCACTGGCATATGGTCCCCAATGTAACCCAACAAGAGAGATGTTCTTCAGAAGGACGAGGTTCATGGGTACCTAGGGCTTCAGACGTCGATAGGCTGTACTTATGATAGAAGATGATATTGACCTTTTCTATTGCCCCAGATGCGAATCCAATGACTAACACTCGTCCCTTCCACGCGATACATTTCAAAGAGTCTGAAGATGCAAAATACAAATTCAACGAGCACAGAACATGGATATAAACATACCATTTATGAGACCTACTGGATCGTATATCACATCCGCACCCTTTCCGCCAGTCAATTCTAACACCTTCTTTTGCCACCCTGGCTTCGAATAGTTTACGCCGAAGTCAGCGCCACCGTAACGCTTAGCGACGTCAATCTTCGAGTCCGAGCCTGCCGCCGCTATTACTTTGGCACCGAGAACTACAAATAAAGCTGTCAGCGGTACGCCGAGGCCGCTCAGAAGAGTTCAAGGAAGCACCTTTAGCAAGCTGAACGGCAGCAATACCAACACCCCCTGCGGCGGCTGTTACTAAAACCCATTCGCCTAGATTGGTTGATGTATCATTTTCTATGAAAGGCAAACTGACGATCTTATTCTATTCACCTGGTTTCAATTCAGCTCGTCCCACCAAGGCTTCGTAGCTTGTGGGCCAAGTGACGAATAGACCTAAAACCTTCCTCGAACGCGTTGTCGCGCTAGCACTTCTGGTCACGTACCAGCGCCTTGATCATATGTCATGTTATCCGGAAGAGGAAGTATCTGTTCAACATTTGCCGCAACTTTGTCTGCATATGATCCCTGCGCCGCGCCGAAGACTCGATCTCCTGGCTTGTATGGACAACCCTTGGGGATCGGAGAGTCCTTGGATATCCTCCCTGCGAATTCCGCCCCTAACACAAACGGCAGAGGTGGCTTCAACTGATACTTTCCCTGAGATTGGAGGGTCTATGTAATGTGGACATTATTACACAGCCTTGCTCGAACTTGAAGAAAACATACATCAAAGAAATTAAGGCCAGCACTGTAAACGTCCACGAGCACTTGACCAGGGCCAGGCTTGGGCTCTGGGGCGTTCGTCGACAAGGGTATTTGGGAGTGGTGCGTGAGTTCTGACACCACGAAAGCCCGCATTGTGGTCCAAAGTCAGAAGCCTTGTGACGTGTGTCCGCATCACGCCTCCGCGTGCCGAGGACTTTCCCCAGATTCCAGGATATGTTGGGTGGGGTCTCCTTCAGCTTTTCTTCTCAGTTCTCTAACAGTTATCAGTAATTGGTCTCACTGGCGGGATAGCCACAGGAAAGTCCTCCGTCTCCAAGCTTCTCAAGGCGAAGAACATCAAAATCGTCGACGCTGACCTTTTAGCGCGCGTGGCCGTCTTGCCGGGGACCAAAGCCCTGAGAAAAATTGTCAAGGAGTTTGGTCCGGAGATACTTCTTGAGGACGGAAATCTAGATCGCAAGAAACTAGGGGAGATTGTTTTCAATGACGAGGCGAAACGGAAGAAGTTAAATGCTATTGTACACCCAGCCGTAAGATGGGCCATGTTCCGGAAGATCGTCGAGCACTACACTGGCAGTGAGAAGTATTGTGTGCTTGATGTGCCTCTGTTGATTGAAGGAGGGCTTTGGAAATGGGTTGGCCAGGTTGTCGTTGTCTACTGGTGAGGCGGTGATTATTTCAACTAAACCAACTTCCGGTTTAACACTTTTTCAGCTCAGCCGACATCCAGCTTCAGCGCCTTATGAACCGCGACAGTTGTACTCGCGAGGAAGCCTTGGCACGAATTAACGCACAAATGCCCATCGCTGAAAAAGTGCCCTATGCCGACTATGTCATTGACGACTCCGGCACTCCCCAAGAGCTCAGCGCGCAAGTTGACGCGTTTGTCGAGAGGTTGGATAAGGAGATTGGCTCGCTCTGGTGGATCGGATACATCCTTCCTTTTGTCTCCTTGTTGTCTGCCCTTTGGATGCTGGTGACACGTCGTCTTTTCCGCAAGAAACCTAGCAGGTCACCGGCAGCCAAAACGAAATGATCCACTGCCTGTATCGAATACCCTCTATGGATTCTGTCCCACACTGCTGCTGGCGTCATGCCATATATACTTGAAACAAGTTGTCAACCTTGATTGGTCCCTCACGGCAGAAGGTTACTTCGAGAACATTTTAAAGTCCACTCGAAAAGACAACAGTACATAGGTTTCAATCCTTTTGTATATACACAAGAATATGAGATGCTGTTTCTACACGGTTTCCCGATTTGTTTCTCGTTTTTGCTTCAATACTCGTTTTGTCTGGTTTCGAAGAAGATACACGATTTCAGTCCATCTAGCTGAATGCAAAGCCTTCTCCACCCTCGTTGATCGCTAATAACAACTGTTGCCGGAGCATCTCATACGATGTATATTGCGGAAGATCAATCTGATTGAAGCCTGTAGGATAAATAGAATCAGTGATATTGTTTAATGAGAACAAAATGTCACGAACAAGTATGAGCCTGTGGCAGGCGGTCTGATTCTCCGTACGCTTTGTGTATTGAAAATCTTTGAACGCCTTGGACACCTTGTAATTCAACAAAACCACCGAGAGGAACGCGTGAAGTTCCCGTGGCGAAACTGAGGACTTTAGCACGCTCATCGCGGTTGAATGATTTGAGGGCACGCCACCACCAGACGATGTTCGGATCAGAGCTGTTGTATCCGTTGTACTCTGTAGCAGCTCGCCATTCATCCACATCAATATCGGGCGTTCCAGAAATGAGAAGTTCGAGTTCTTTTTCGTTGAACTATATATATCTTAGTCAAGGGAGTCATCTGTGAGTTGGGGGGATACGTACAATAGTGATAAGGTCCTTGGGAATGATCTCATAAAATCCACTGGATAGGCTCTCGATTTGCTTCTCGATAGACGAATAGAGTCGGTACTGAGCGGATAACTGCACAAACTCTCGCTTGTTCTCTTGCGTCACAGATATTGATTCGCCGCCTTCTTTCAGAGGTACGATGCGGTTTATTCCGAACTAGAAGAATAGTCAGATCAATGATAATGTTAATTTTCCAAAACTACACGAACCTCGTCTGCTTCAACACTGAAGGTCAAGTCGAGGACAGTGGGGTCGTTCTCAAGGATCCAGCAAAGAGAATTGTAATACTCCGGATCCACCCATTCAACATCTTTATAGTCAACAGGCTTGTCCAACAGCTGCCTATACAAGCTGCGTGCAAAGTACGCGTCGAGGAGGCGACCATCGTAAATGGCCTTTCCGATCACACGGCCCACAAACTTGAAGAACGATAAGTGTTCAGGGTTAACCCAGGAATTCTTATTTGGCTGGTATGTGAGCTTATCAGCAGCACAAGGCTGGAATAGCGCGTTGTTGGGATCGAACATTTGTCGTGCCAGGATTTGGAACCATTCGCGCGTTACACCACCTGCATCCACACCTTCTTCATCATAGAATCGCACACTAAGCTTGCCATATTTGATCTGTTCGCCAGTTTTACGCTGTAGGTACTGGAAGCTATCCTCAAAGACTCGTGCTCTGCGTACGTTAAGTTGTAGGGTGCCATGATGCTCGCGTGAATGAGGTCGTCGGTGGAGTTGTTGGTTGAAGTAGTTCCTCTTGTTGTCGAAGTCGAGCACGCGTGGATTATGGATTAAAAGAGAGAAGGAGCCACTCATGAGCGAAGGATTATTCCGAACCATTAAGTTCAGAACTTTCCTGTGATTATCAGTAAATGAGACGAATAGATCCTCCATCAATTCCGCAGTTGTAGATGACTTCGGTGATGATGATGCGCGCAATCCTCGAGTGACACTTGCAGCACCGTTAGTACCAACATACTTGCAGACAACCATTAGTGCTTCAATAAGAGGCAGAAGGACCGTCGCAATGTGTTCTGTGGCTGGTTTTTCCTCGATGACCGACAGACAATTGCCCAGTCTCTGCCAGAGGCCGGAGAATTGGAAGGATTCATAGATGACTTGAACCTTTTCTACATTTTCAGCATTGGTGGATTCTAACGACCCCGTTGATCTCGGCGTATACATATAGTCTATGGTCTTGAGGACGCGTAAGAGTTTGGCTTGTACAGATGAGCCGGACGAGAATTTTGAAGCAACCGAGGACAGGAGATCTCCCTGAAATCCCTGTAACGCAATAAGAAGCTCGTCGAGGTCAGAAGACAGACTCTGTCCTGCTTCTTGTGCCTTTGATTTGAGTTCCTGGGCGATGACTTCACGAGCATCAGGGATATAGGAGAGGTGCTGAATGAGGGCAAGACTTTGTTGGAATGTTCGACCCGAACATTCCCCAACTGTCAAGATATTGACGATGAAACGCAGAACTGCGTGAGGTATCTGCGGCGGATTGGCAAGAAGGATTTTTTCTTCCACTCCTCTGATGGAGGGAGGAGATTGGGTGTTTGTTTCGGGGTTAGCCTCGCCTTGTCGAAACGTGAGTCATAAATTCAAACAATTATTAACATTACTTACTAGTTGTTGAACCGCCGGCTACCGGCTGCTCAACTGTGGTGTTTGGCTGAGTTACTGTGGTACTTGCACCTTCAGTTACTTGCATTGGCTCCGTATCTGTCGCCATGGAACCATTTGAATTCGGAACACGGATATCTGCACCTGGGCTCTTATCTTTGAGGCTTGCTAGAGGTCGAGTTACTGTGGCAAGTAGGCCAACAACAGATTCCATTATGGCAGGTGTTTTGAGAAGTGATTGGCGGTCCAACAGTCCAAGCAACAGAACAATTGGATAATGAGTTTGGGGCACCTGTTTCTCCTTGCCTTTGCCTTTTTTCGAGGCATACCGACGCAGACCGATAGGGAATTCGTGTTCAGTTAAGAAGAAAAGGGAAGACAGTTCGTTTGAACTAACAATGAATGTCAACGCCTCAAGGCAACGTTGCACTACGAGGTCTGGTATGATTTCACTTTGCGGGTTCAAGATCAATGTCGAAATATAGTCCGATGTAACCTTTTGCTTTCCTAGAGCCTTGGCGATTGGAGCTTTGGTATTTCTCATGGACATCTGTGCAAAACTCTTATCGACAGCAGCAAGATCTCCCGTCCCATCTTGCAAAATGCTCAGAAGAAGGTTGAATAATTCTGTTCGAGTTCTGGCGTTTTCGCAGAGATTGACAAGAATTCTATAGAGAAGGGTCTTCTTGAGAACTTGGGGGAAGAACAAAAGCCGGACAAGTACAGCAACTCCAGTTTTGTCAAGCAGCTGAATGGCATCATGCTGATGTACGGGCTTCCGTGTTACGTGTGCGGGAGTAGGCGGGCCCCGAATTGCCGCGTCTCGTACGGCGAGTCGATGCGATTGTTCCTGGTCCTCGCGGTAGGCACCAACTTCTGCAAGTATATGAGACGGAAGAGTCCGAATGAATCCTTCATCTTGTTCCATGAGGACAGTCTGGCGCAGTGTTGGGTCAAGGCTCGCAAGAAAACTAGCATTGTCAATCTCCACTGGCCCCCCAGTATTATGTGCACGTGTCCTCTGTACAGCTTCTTGCTGTATAATTTCAGCACGGATCTCTGGAGGTAAGGCGTCAAGAAATTCAGAGCTGATCTGTGAGTCGGCAGGGCGTTCCACTCTGGCAGCGCGTTGGTCGCGGACGTGCTGGTTCAGAACTTCTTCCCTCATGTCATCAGGCAAGGCTTCCAAAAAGGTAGGGTCGATGCCAGTGTCCGTGATATCAACTGGACTACCATGGATCAAGACCGTGACACGCTCAGCCGCTACCGGAGCAGAAGATGTATCAGCTGGCTGGTTTGAAGGGCCTACATCAGCGGAAGACGCAACATTGACGGCGGCGACGTCTACCATGTCAGCATCGGTATCTATTGAAGCAGAAGTTATCGCATCTTCCATTGTTTCATCTCGAGTAATTTGTGTCGCCAAAGCAGGAGTACCACTAGTTGATTGTGTGTTACCTGAAGCTTCTGCAACAACAGCCGCTTCAGACTGAGCTTTCTCTTCTGCTTTAGCTAGAGCAGCGGCCTTTTCTTCGAGTTCGGCCTTCGCTTGTAATTCAACTTCTTCCCTTTCCAATCTTTCCTTTTCCTTTTGCTCTTTGTTTCGCTTGATTGCTTCCACGGCTGATGGTAACAATGCCAGGATGATATGTTTCGTGAGCTTGATCAATCTTTCTGCCACAAAATCTCCATGAAGGATTTTGACTTCTTGTGCCCACCTTTGGCCAGTGAGAAGTGGTTCGAGCTCGCGACTGACTCGATCACTAGATCCAGGTGGAGGATCAACTCTAATGGCGGCAGAGAACCCTCCTTGTGTGACCCTGCGATGCTGAAGATAACCTCGATCAAGGTTGACGACAGCCCCGGCAGGGACTTCTAGACGGATGGTTTCTGTGCCACCTGGGGCTCGAGCATGCATGATTTGTTGGAAGAGTTGAATGGCCCCTCCACCAATGAGATCATCGATTGTTTGCCGGAGTTGGGGCCCACCACCCGCTACTAGACGCGGATGGCGAGAAATGCGAGGTTGGTTCAAGGGAGTATGATTTCCAGCAGACGAGGTATCAAGCAGCAAAGGGTGTGTTGTCACATCATGCTGGACAGCAGAACTGTTCCTTGAACGGCCAAATATGTTGGTATCATCTACTTCATTGATTCTGTCAGTTCAGTGAAGGTTTGCAAGAAGATTAAACACCCACTTGCATCTCGTCGACGCTGCACAAATATGCCACCATTACGATTAGCACCATGAATGAAAGCATCTGCAAACTCAAATGCCTGATCGATGCTACCGCCAGCATTCTCAGGTGCATACTCTTCCTCGTCGGAACCCATGTCATCAACCTCATGATCCTCTTCATGAATTATTTGTATGGGGACTACAAAATTGGTTAATGCTGATAAATATAGGCAATCGCGACGACAGACCCATGTTACCGTGCTCGTCTTCTTCATCTAATTCACTCCTTCCAATTCGAACGCCACCGATATCACCATGGATGTCCTGTATAGGTTTGAGGATTAGTCAAGAGTCAAGTGAAGATAATGGCATCTTGACCGCACCTGCCACATGACATTCTCCTCTTCGTCTTCTGCTTCATCATCCTGTGGATCTTCATCTTCATCACCTGTACTGTCTTCATCTTCATCATTTTCGACAAGATCTTCATCATCTTCACCATCACCCCAGACATCTCCAGTGCCATGGCCTTCATCATGTACACCCTCTTCTTCTTCTTCTTCTTCTTCTCCTTCGGTATTTGATGTGTGCTCGCTTCCAGTTTCTTCGCCGAAATCCATTTCAACATCTTCGTCTTCATCAACATCTTCATCCATCTCATCTTCTCCACCATAATGTGCATCATCCATCTCCTTGACATTATTATCAGAACATTTATCTGTTCTAAAATAAAAAGACTGACCCCTCCGTACATACCAAGAGCAGAATTGCGATAGAGATCTGGTGTTTCTTCCCGATTTTCCTCTTCAATGTCCGATTCATCTTCTTCATCAGCGGACGATATAGAGGACTCGCTTTCTGATTTTGAGCCGCCTACATTGTCCTTACTCTTGCTGGTCAACCTGCTCATCTTGATTGCGAGTTTAGTTCTATGTCATACTTTAGTGACATGTCAAAACAAAAAGAAGCATCCATACAGGTATTCCAGCGGCTTCAACATAGTGGGGACAAGACGACGAATGTTTGGATAATTGAGATCAATCTCCGACAGAGCCGTGGTAAGAGTGGCGACAAAGTTTTTCTCGAGCATAACCTTTGCAATATGTGTGGGAGTATCGTCGATCTGCTTCCGATGCATCGCAGGAGATCTGACTGTCAACAAGCGATGACACAATTCAGCGAGGGCAAGAAGGCGACCATAACGCGCGTCGGTGTTTTCAGTCAGAGGGAGATCTTTGATTGCACGACTGAGCGCCTCCAAGACGAATTTGCGAACGGACACTAGATCAGAAGAAAGTTCCTTCATCTCATGATTGGGGATACTGTCAACACAAAGAGCAACAATGACCGACATTGCCCAAGTGCACAGAGTATGATGATTAGGGTTTTGTTCACTCGGTACTTGAGGAATAATTGTCCCGAAAGTGACGAGGTCATTGAGGAGGAAGTGAAGGGTACCGGCCTTGAACTTATTTGGTTCCTTCGCGGGTGTTTGTGTCCTTCTTTTGAGTGAATAGGAGAGAAACGCAACCTTACACGAGTCATAGGAAAAGAGCAATTCACCAAGGCATTGCATGACGAAAGAGATATAGTCGAAAGTTTCGACTTTGGATTCTGGAGATGGGGCGTTCCCCATTTCAGTCACGGATGAGACGACCGGTGCCGCAGCTCGAGACGACGTTTCGGGGATATCTCGGTCTGAAGACACAACAAGTGGATGAAATGTAGTGACCGTCTTTGTTGAGGACATGAGTTCGCTGATCAACGCATAGATGACCCCCTCGACAGCACCGAAGGAAGCTATGGAGGACGAGGTTTCTGTCGGTTGATCTACCCGCATCTCAGTGCTGGCCTCTACCTCATCTTTCTTTTCGCCTGCCTGTGATAGCTCAGGTCTTAGGCTGATGGTTGGAGTAGAATAAGGAGAGCCAAGTAGGCAGAGGGATTGGGTAACTTCCAGGAAAATCTCTGGGTTGCGAAGAGCGAGCGAGCTGCAGTTCTTGACGTAGTTGACAACATCCACGACGCGGTTCCGGGGGAGCGCAAAATAACGTTTGATTGTGTGCTGCATAATTTGACGAACTGTTGAAGGGTCTTCCACAATATGACGGAGAATAGTGACAATGTATGCAGAACTGCCAGGTACGGAAACTTCTTTGGCATGCTTGAACAAGTTAACAACACCCCCACGTTTCAAGAACTGCAGAGCCGTATCATGGTCCCGCGTAAGAAGGACAAAAAGGCGCAGCACTGCAAGAAACTCGTCTCCAGGCAGACCGGAAGTATCCAGTAGTCGCACACAAAAATCAAAGACAATCGCCTTGGCGTCAGTAAGCGGAGGCCCTACAGCGATGACTTCTGCAACTATGGGTTCACCTTCTTTTGGTAGATTTATGGTACGAGGTTCGGCTGCAAGGGTGAACAATGCCTCTGTAACCAAGA
>JABCKS010000006.1:122729-136119 GCA_018851325.1 Termitomyces sp. DKA19
TCGGCTGCAAGGGTGAACAATGCCTCTGTAACCAAGATATGCGTAGCAAGCCATCGAGGAGGGTGATCTGGGCGATCAACACACGATAACAAGAGGGCAAGAAGACTGTCAAGAAGCGTTGCTCGAATTGGTTGACTCAGAAGCGATGGTGATTCTGAAAGCACTAATGCGAGAAGGCGACATCTGTTGGCAAGAGGCTGCTCCTGCACATCATAAGCAAAGGGAGAGAATGCTTTGACATCGTCCACAAGATCTTCAATTGCTTGCCCACGATGGCCGTTATTTGGGCGAACGAAGATAACGTGAAGCTCGAAAAGTAAAGAAACATGTTCATCAATCAGGAGCAGCGCTTGCCGACTGATTCCAGCACGCAAAGGCTCCCGTGCTTCATCTAAGTCCTTCCGCCATTCCTCTGCAGTCTTCCCTGCTGGTGCAGGAGCCTCTGAAGTTTGAAGAATATCACTGTGTTCTTCAGTCGCTGCCTGAGTCTCCCCTTCAGAAGTGGTTGATTCAACTGGAGGATCGATCACTGGCTGTTCCACCTCAAGTTCTGGCTCTGGATCCGGAGGTAATGGAAACGGCTGCGAAAGTAAAATTTCGGTAGCTGCATTGAGGTTATTGTTGGTGCGTATGAGAGCACGCTCAACAGCAGATCGCGGAAAACCCATGTCCATCAAGATTTGAACGCGGCCTTCATCAGCCCCGGGAGGACGAGTAGCAATGACTGTAGAGGGAAGAATTCCATACCCAGCGTCGAGTGATGAATCATTCTTGTTCTCTTCACCTTCTCCGTTCACGAGTTCGAGGACCATTTTGACAATTGGCTTACTGACATCCAAAGGAGCAGAAATCAACCAGGGTGCACTCCAAAGTGCCCGCGCAAGGGGAAGAATTGCCGTCCGCAGCCTGATTAGAAAGTTGTGAGGTTCAAAATATTCAGGGTCGGTGTCCTTTTTGTCGCGGGTGATGAGGAGAGATGTTTGTCCTGATTCGATAAGGGGTTTCGAGGAGATAATTGGGCGAACAAGGTGGAGAGCCACCTTGAGTGCAGTGAATGCAGCATTAAGTTCGACAACCTCGGGCTTGGTTCTCTCCTCCTCGCTCACTTTTACAATTCTTTCGATCGAACCCATCAACGTCTGACAAATATCCAGGACAGCCTCAAACCCGCCTGCCTTGTAGAAAGCAAGGAGTTCAATCGTGTTCAATAGTTGAGTTGTAGTTCTTTCTAATAATGAAAATCGAGCTGTCGGAGAAGACCGGGACAAGCATGTGAAGACCACTCACCGTCGACAAGCAAGGCATTGTAAACACCCAATACAACACTGTAATACACAAACGAAGAAGGCACATCATCTAACAACAGATCATCAAATCAAACCCGAAGTAGTCAACGATATCAAATTCACCAAAACCCTTGACATGAAGATGCTTGACCATTATGTCTGCGACGGTTGCCGATGTGTCGGTGACCTGTTTCTTTTGAGCGATTTCCGGATTGCGCCTAGCATAGAACATCTTGACTATTGCTGGAATCAAGGGAAATGTCATAAGGGATGAGTTTTTGGCAAGACAGGGATGACATACACTGAAAAAAAGGTGCAAGAGCAGCAGGCAAACCATGTGTCAGGTGCTTGAGGGCTGCGGCATTGTGTTCTTGAGGTCCATCTGTCTTAGTTTCTGTTCTAACCCCTGAGGATGGAGGGGCAGCGCCCTGCTCACCACCAGCAGTATTACTTTCCAATAGATCATGATGTGAGATATCAGCATCTAGCAGGTGAGCAGTAGAAGGGTTTGGTGTCGTTCCGGCAACCTTGACGGCAATACCACGTGACACGAGTCCAACGTTAAGAGTAATATTCTCCCAGATAGTTGCTCTGTGGAGGGAGCCAAGGTTACTCAAGGCCTCTGGAGACATGTATTTCATCAACGTTAGGAGCAATCCAATTGCGGCACGCCCATGTGCATATCCCGCGGTCGAGAAAACGTCGGAGAGGAGAGTAACGCGAATATGCAGGGTGACAAGGTCTCGGAAGTAACGATTTGCAGCCTCACTTCCTACAGCTATGATCAAAGATGTAAATGTATGGTGAAAAAAGCGTTTAAACAAACGACAGACTTTGGATATCAACAAGAGGCAGCAGCTTCGAAGGCTCCTTGACAGTGCTCCAGAAGGTTTCGGTTTCGGCCAAGGACTGCTTGACGAGTTTGACCAGATGCTGAAGTGTTTCTTCGCTTGCCACTTCCGTCAATGTACGCATCACTTGAACCATTGAATCGGAAGCGACGCTGTTAGCATAGTCATAGGGAAGGCAGGGGAGGCTTGTAAGCCTTCCAAGAAGGTTCAACCCGTCAGCAGCGGTGATAAAATCCCTACAATGGGGAGTGTGCTGGAAGAGGCCTTCCAAAAACTGTGTGGAAGTTAGTGACACAGAGTATCAGATAGCAAAATTGTTTTTACTCGACCAAAAGCATCGATGAACAAGACAACGGTATTATCATGTGATTTGGGTTCTGAAATTTCGTCTTCGTCAGTTGTTTCGGTACCTCCAGCTTCCAGCGTAGGAGCTCCTTCCACATCCTCCATTGTAACATCTTCATCCTGCCGTGTTGGGGTGCGAGTTGTAGGAACCAACTGGTACCAGTGTTTCAAGTTATCTGTAAGTTTATACGATTCACCGAGCTCTTCAATCTTTGTGATGGTCGCCTTAATCGCGTCGAAAACGGCGGACTTAAGTGATGGATGGTGGCGAACCAGCTCATCGATGGATGTTCCGACAAGGACCGCATTTTCCTTTTCAAGCAACACTTTGAGGTGACATTCTGAAGTGAAGATGGCTATTATGCCGGGAATGATGCTGGGACGGCGAGCGAGCTGAGCTTGCCCAACTTCATTCAGACAGAGAGCACCTATCGCATTCGCTACACCTTGTATGACCTGAATAACAAAATTCGTTCGAATTTGCATAACGCGTAACGATGTAATGACGGTCACACACTTCAATAGAAGGCTCTAAACCAGCTTCAATGGCTTTGTAGAATGTCTCGGGCAGTCCAGCCTCCTGAATAATGACTAGTGAAGTCGGCTCATTGTGTACGAAGGTCGCCATAACGTTGATTGCTACATCAGATCAGACATGAAAGCGACCCCATAGAACATGTCTACTTACCCAGCGGAAGGATAGTGGGGCCAAAGATGGCGCGATGTTCCATGACCTTTTTGATGGACTTCAGGAGAGACAAATCGATCAGGCCTCGCAGACCCTCTGCAGTGCCCGAAGACTGCATCATACGGTGCATTGAACGAAATATATGTTTCAGGGCAGCACTATGTGCGATAGGTAGATCCCCTGACCAACAAAATGAACCTTGTGCAAGTTGAACATAGTTTAAAATTCAACAAACCTTGTGATCCAACGACATCGCGGACCACGTCCGGGGAGGCATACTCCCTGATGTTGATATCGACTTCATACTGGAAGAATCAAATCGCATAAAAACAGTACAAAGATAGTGACATAAAGCACACCTCAATCCGGTCGACTAGCGTCTCGATTCCACGCGAAGCACAAAAGATATTGAAGGCATTAGTGTAACCATATAAAATGTTGTCGATAAGCTGCATAGTCTTGGACAGGACGGGTAGGCGACTCGGTATTCGATTGTTGATTACTTCAATCAAAACCGGTATAAGCCCAGCGCCGACGACCATATTACCACCCGTTGAATGGGACGAGACAAAAGCCACGAAATTGAGAAGGGCGTCAATGAAAGATTGAGGAAGTGTTGAATCCGGAGACGCCGCATCCGTCAAAGTCTTGCGCACGAGCGCCATAAGAATTCCGTGATTTACGCCAGCATTGACAGCCGTCAGGACTTCCTGGTTGCGCTGTCTATAACGAGCAAGGGAATCGAGTGCTGCCACAGCCGTAGTCTGGATGCGCACCGGAACATCCTTATCGATCTGAAGGAGTTCCGCAATGTGTGCAATCACATCAGGCTCATATAGGAACAGAGAGGTCGAAGCTTGCGACTCGGGGTGGGTGTGGCCATAGATAGCGATCGCAAGCAGACGAATAGTGACGAGCTTGACGCGAGCCACCTCCTGGCCAAGTGCCAATGCTTTCGCAGCACGAATACGAGTCAATAGTTCGAACTTCTCATCGTCTGGAACTTTATGGGTATTGACCAAATCAGAAAGCAAAACCATCACGGGTTTCGCAAACAATTGCTCTTCGCTAACGTGAATGTTGATCGCGCCCGAGCCTGGTGCCGCAGGCATTACTGTGGGTTTGCGCGGGGAGCTCTGTGACATCTCAAACGGATCTGTTTCCATCTTGTTCTCCCTTTCTTTCTCTTTTTCCTGACCCTTCTCTTTATCTGTCACATTTTCTGTCCTGTAAAAGCTGAAATCGACCTCGCGTGCTTCCACCGGAAGTCGATCTATTTCTAGACTGCCCTTCGTCTTGGCGAGGTCCACGAGTCCGATGCCATATTCGCGGAGGTGAGGCCATCTCTTAACGAGAGACAAGAGTCTGGGTGTTGAGATGCCAAGGGCATGGTTGACTGCTGCTTGAGACGAGTACTGCTGTGCGGGACGCAGCAGGACGTTGAGGGCGAGAATGACCACATCGAGATCCTCTGCAAATATCAATGTGTTAATACGCTGAAAGAGAGTAGAGTTGAGTAATTAGAATCGAATGGAATGACTGGCGACCGACTCACATCATAAGAGTTAAACATTTTTCGGTTGGTAGAGTTCTCAAGTAAAAGACGCTCGAATCTGAGTACCGCAGTCACAGTCCTTTTTGTAGATGGCGTAAATTCAGTCAGTTGGAGATCCTCCACATGGTATTCACGTATGATGTCCTCCAGGACGACGTCAAACTTATTCAGGACTTTTATCCAAGCATTGAGATCTGTTCGAGGCCATTTCCACACGTCGATTTGGAAAAGGACATCGTGTAGGTCATCTGTCGAGGTATTGAGTAGTCTATTGATGAGTTCTGCGATCTGTGGCGGCTGGATTTTAAGGTCAGAAGTTATGTCGAAGCGCGTTCCAAGCAAGACAAGCGCGCGAAAAGACTCACAGGCGGAACCACCTTCTTGGAAGAGCGTAAAATCTTCATCGTCCTCTACGGATCGCCAGGAAATTCAAGTCCCGTCGCTACGCAGGACTGCAGATGTGAGAGATCCAAGAACTTGTCCGAATTGGTTGAGGAGAAGAATAGAATCAGGGCCACAGTTATTGCGTCAGCAAACCAAATTGGGACATAGCAGAGTAAACATAGGTCTTGCTCAAATCTGGCTTCAGCCATTTGGTTCAGAAAGATTGATTGGAGCAAAGTATCGAACATTATGTTCCCTTCATTCGCAGGTATATATGTCTATGGGTATATCTACTGTACTTTGACTGTCTTGGGCGCTCTACCTTCAGCTTCGGCCTCGGCTCTGACGCCTTCGGCCTCGACCTCGTCCAAAAGCTTCTTCTCAATAGCTGCTTGAGCCTCTTTGGTCGCATTCTTCATGGCTTTCTTGGCTGTCGCAACACGAGTACGATACTCACGGTACTTATCGTCGGTGCCAAAGATGCGGTCCCACCAGCGGAACGAAGTAGAAAAATTATTTGTGAAGGCCATGTGGTGGAAGTCATGATGCTCAGCACCAGACCAGAAAGGAAGAATGCGCTGCAAGGACCAGGGGAAATCTAGGGTATTTTTATCAGTCTGACAGCTCGGACCATGGAGACATGTGGACGTACCATAACCACTATGTGCATCGATTGCCTGAAAAAGGCGAAGCGTAATCCAAATATACATGGTGACAATGTGGAAGTGTTGTGTGAAGTAACAGTACAACAAAGGACCAAAGATAGTTCCTGTTCCGAGGATCATGACTTCAGCGGGATGGGCGTACTCAGCCGCAAGACCAAAAGGCGCAGAATACTTGTGGTGGATCTTGTGGATATGCTTATACAAGACACCAGTGTGAAGCGCTTGATGAGCTGAACGAGAATAAGAACGAGATAACATGGTCAGTCACAAAATAGCTAACCAAGAAAATGGAATAAGTCTTCAAAGAAAAAGAAAAACGCAATTTGAGGTGCCATTGTCTTCAAAGGGGGGAAGGGAACCTGATATGTTGACATGCCAATAGACTCTGCTAGAGGATGAAACAACCAAATCTTTCGGACAATCGTATAAGTGGTCGTTCAAGGCAACGAACATAAAGTCTTACCGTCGGCAGTTCAACGGTAAAATGAGAAAAAAGCACAAGCTTGGTACACTCCCACTGCTGCTCAGGTGTGGGGACTTTGTTAGGTTGTAGTTTCCACTTGCGGAAGTAAGGAATAGCATCAATGATAATCCAAGGGATAGCACGTCCAAAATAGACAATCTTTGACAGTAAAAGAAACTGGTTACTTTGTGCAAAAAAGATTACGACAAACACATACCTCGTGAAGTAGGAAGCTCATCAAACCCGTCGCAATGATGGGGTTACCAATCATGGTATACCAGACAACCCACTGCCGCTCGAACCAGTTGAGGGAGGAGAAGTCGGTGGCAAAGTAAAGTTCAGGACTTGATGTACTGTTGAAGGACATGGTGGTCAAGACGAGGAAACGCGTGTGACCTTCATCAATTTATAAAAATTGGAGACACGAAAACAAGTTTTCACAGCGCACCACTTTCCAATGGAATTTTTACCACGTGGCAATTTGTTGGGTGATTCGCATGGCGTCCGGACTCACGGTGGCCGTCTCTCGACTAGTCTGGCTAGGAATTTTTCTCTTCAAATTCTGATCGACATATGGCAAAGAGGAAAGTCAATTCTGATGACTTTTTCGAAGAAGATGAAGATACCAAATCCTCTAAACGTCCTCAGGTTTATCTTCGGCGCCTTACGTCAAGCTTCGATCTCACTAATGCGTCAAGTCCCAGAAACAGAAAACCAAGACTCCCAAGAATGAACCAGACTCAGACTACATCAAGTATGAAGTAGATGAAGTAGATGAGTTGGAACAGGATGGGTCTCTGTCTCAGAGTTCTCAAAGTGAGAAGAAAACCAAAGTATGTGTTTGCACGCGCTATCGCTTTATCTGAGTTGTTGTTAAGTTAACATGCTATTCTGGAGCCACAAAGTGACAAAATCATCGTAAAAAGCACATCTGATGGTGACAAGTACGTGGATTTGGGAAAGAAAAAACGTGCGACAGTCCGCAGCTTCAAGGGGACACCATTGATCGATATTCGCGAATTCTATGGTAGTGACGGTGATGAGAAGCCCGGAAAGAAGGGAATATCGTTGACATTGGAACAGGTATGCTCAGTTTTCACGATGTCTACCATTCTTCATCAGCCATGTCCAGTGGGAAACCTTGAAGAAGAGCACGGAGATCTTGGACAAGCTCTTCGCTGCAATGCACAACAAATGAAAATTGCAGCATCATTATGTACAAATATAATTCTGTACTCTAAAAATTGTGTATTACCTGTGACAGCTTGTGAGCTTGTTTTTCTACAAGGACAGGACCATTGTACCTGGATATATACCAATGACTTGAATGAGCCGTTCACAGGTTAGAAAAACATGATCCAGGACATTTCGTCACTCAATAGGCCAGCCCTGCGGCTGCTTGACTGGCACCATCAAAACCTCTCTTCCACAAGCCTTTGACCCATGCCTTTGTCATGATAGCAAAGGCCTGTATATCCAGAAACGTCTCCCCAATGACCAGTTTCGTATACTGTCGTCTGAATTTCCTGTATTGAGAATGTAAGAGTGGACGGCGAACCGATTTAAGTTAAAGGTACACACCACCAACTCGAAAAGCATCCCATCAGCAGTGAGAAGGTACACTTGTGGACCATGGCATCTATGAGACGCTTGCGTTCGTCCTGCCACACAGCGTATGTGCAATACTTCGCAGCAATCAAAAATATCCGAATCTACAACACCTCATCAACTGCGACAAACAATACTCACGTAGGATTCATACATTAGAATGTGTTGTCATGAGCGCATGGTCCAAACTCCTGTTTTTGATCAGAAAAGCATTACAACCGTAGAACGTCAGTATACCGAGTCAAGTCATTTAACTTGAGAACCATGATCACTCTCCTCGGTACTCGGCGCAATACATCAAACACCGATATGAGCAATCCCTCTGTGGAAACGACTGCGTTTCTGATCGCGTCCAGCTCCTCCTTGGATTGAGGCTGCAAATCAATAATACTAGACCCGTGGCGGAAAGACCGGCCGTCCTCTCTCACACTGTCAACTGAGCTCTGAAGTGCCGCTCGCCCTGTGAGGGCTGCTTCAAATACAGGGTACTTGTAAACATTTGTCAGCCAGAAGTGGTGGTGGACAGAAACAAACTAACAAGATCCGGCCCAACATTCCCAACGAGCTCCGCGTATTTCCGCCGCTCTGATTCGATAGTTGGGGAAGCGGGAGCAATGAGAGAGAGCCAAAGCCGTGCATAGTTGACCCGAAGTTTGGGATCAAGGTCGAAGTACAGTCCATGGTCAAGTAAGACGATTTCAAAATTGAAGGGGGACCGTGATCCTTTAGGAGCGGGGCGGATGAGCAAATTTCCTGTCCATAACATGGATCCATAAATCAACAATCCAATTTGCACTTGCATTGGAAGCACAAGTTACCAGGATGAGGATCCTAAATGATGGTCATGTAGCTTATTCCAGACAGTCGTAAGCAAGAGAGAAAGAACACACAGCATGGAACCATCCGTTGATAAACACCATTCGATTGAATATCCTCGATAGCTCCAATGCCACCTTATTCCGATCGATGTGTGCATCCGCTAGGTATTCCAAGTCGTCTACACGTCCTCCCTGGATGTATTCCATGATAAGAACTCTCTTTGTTGCCATGATAGTGTCGGGTATATATAAAGATGTCTGAACAGTATTGAAGTCTTCTCTTGTCCGTTCAGCATTGCAAGCTTCAAGTCTAAAGTCCATCTCTTTTGGTAGATTGTTTCGCATTTCCTCCTGTTAAGTATGTAAAGAATCAGTCAAATTTCACAAATATAGATTGTACGTACTCCAAGCCATGTAAATTCAAATTCAGGGAACCAATATTTGACCCAACCTGCGTGAGGGTTGTATGAGATAACGGCTCTCCGACATCTAAAATGGTACCAAACCCAGAGTAACCTCCACCATCTTCATGTCGATATCACAGAATTCTGCGAGGTGCGGGTGTTGTAACTGTTGGCAATCATAAGACCGTCTCACCAAGGACGATGGAATTATCACCTTGACAGCGACCTTCTTCCCTGTCTCCCGATGTCGAGCTATATGAACCTGAGCCAAACTCGCAACCCCAATTGGAGCCGGGTCAAACTCGTCAAAGACTTCTGTGAGTGGTATCCCCATGTCCGCTTGGAACAGACCATCAACTGATTCGTACGGAGTTGGCTCGCATCGGTCCTGTAATGGCCGCATAGTACTAGTCCACTCGACCGGAAGAACATATAGAGAAGCCATATGTTGACCCATTTTTATGAAGATACCTGCAGTCGACGAGGTTGAGTGAGAAACGGCGTCATGAGTTCAAGCCCAACCTCCGTTGGCCAGTAGAGCACGAAGCACCCTTTGAGCACTACGAGTATGACATTCTGATAGCGCTTGACCATAATCCACGTCGGTAGCATAATTACGTCCAAATGTTGCCTTATAATCCACTGCGTTAAGAACCGCTGCAACTGCTCGATTATTTGGTCGGTTATCCCCACGGCAACGTACAGGTCCTCACTCACCTCCAACCCTAGAACATCTCACAACAGCAAGCACGGTATGTCTAAACGACTGCGAGGTACCGTACGCCGCCCAACCTGTGCCTGCCAGTAACAGCAGAGATACGGGGATTGTCCATGACCTGCTCGATGAAGTCCTGTTGATCTGACTCCCCAGCCGCCTAGAATTCCTTACAAAACGAGCTTGTTGGTAAAGTGGCTCTGAAAGATGGAGGTACCGCCAGCTCAACCATTCACGTCGCAGGAAGTTCATGAAATCGGTTTTGAAATGTGGCTCATTCCGCGATAACTTTTCTTTTACTCCTTATGGTATTTACATGGTTCACAGAACACCTCATCTGCCTTTCAAGCTATTCACTAACGAGTTCGGTATCACCGCGTACGGAAATTATAGTGTATCAATATCAATAGAATAAAACGTACGTACCGAGCGCCAATTTCAAGAGGGTACTAATTGACAATCATGCATCGTCCTAAGAATGAAAAAGCAGGGCTTTCACCAATGATATTACTGGACTTAAGCAGACGATCTTCTGAATTCAAATCAGCTGCTGTTGAGAGCTTGTTGCTTATCTGACATCTGAAGCAGCTTGGTATGTCAGTGTCCTTCCTGGTAGTCCAGGCTGTTAGTAACCGAGATAAACGCACCATCGACGCCATATCACACGTCCCGTCCCTTGCCCACTGTGTCACACTGTCTCCTTTGTCTCTAAAATAATTGGCCCTGGTACACTGTCTGGCCACGACATTGAAATCTTCTCCATTGTTAACGGACAACCTATTTATACAGACGTACGATACGTGCACCCTCAGTCAATTGCAATTGAACTGAGGGTGAGTACAAGTTTTGTCGAATATCGTCGAATACCTTCTGATGTAATCCGCCTAACAGACTTTGGCTTACCAGTCTGTTAGGTAATTACCCAGTCAATTGTAATTGAACTGAGGACTTTGGCTTACCAGTCTGTTAGCATGGAGTATCGAGTTCTATCAGGTTATGGGCCTTTAGAGTCGTACAGGACCAACAAGTACGACAGCACCGGAACTCCCCTGCTCTTTGTCTTTGACCTCTTACCACAATCACATCACTCTCTTGGCGCTCTCGGACCCTGACGCTCCGATGAGCCGGATACTTTGTTTTAACGCGTCCTCTTGTCTGCCCGCGTAGCACAACACTCATCTTGTCCTATCCTTGTCTTCTCACACCATGGAATTTGACTTCCCCAACAAATCTACAATCTACGGGGACACCGCCTATCCGCGTATCCGCCCCGCCAAGCTCAATGCTCACTGGCCTGCTTCCGAGCCCCCCTTCGATCGCACAACTGGGGAGTTCTCCAAATGGTCAACGAAACTAGAAATCTTTTTGCAGCAAAGCGGACTGGATCGGTACATATATCTGCATCTGAAAAGAATCCTGGACGCCTGATCATCCAACCTGATCAAACCACTGAACCAAACGCCTATGCTAACTGGTTGTCGAGCAATGATCTGATCATCGGTGTCATCCATGCAGCAGTCTCTGAGGCCGAACAGGAAGATCTGGACACAGATGGCACGGCGAAGGAGTGTTACGACGCGCTGAGAGCGCGTGCCCATCAGGAGGGACCTGTCAAACAGGTATCCCTCATACGACAGGCTCTCTCTACATATGTTCCAGTCGCAGAACCAATTGATAGCACTGCTAGAAGGATCTGCGACCTCATTGATCGTGCCTTCGCCATAGGAGCAATAGACAGGGACCTCTTGAAATGTATTGCCTTACTAAACAGCATCAATGACAAGTCATTCGGATCTATACAGACACAGGTCTCACGAGGCCTTGCTGATGCAACACCGACTGCTCCCTACACCTCCTCACACATCAGAAAGCTGTTTCAGACCGTTGACAGCCTGTTAACCCTCATGAAGACAACACATACCGATACTGCCCTCTCTGCTCATGACCAGAAACCCCAATCGCATCCTCACAACCACAGCTCTGGTTTCCCCTGCTGCGAGATTTGCTACGCCTCCAAGTTCTCATGCCATGGCCACACCAAAGAATGGTGCATTCGACCTGGCGGAGGGATGGCCAGAAAAACGATTGAAGAATCCAAAACTGCGTGCCAGGCTGTATGAGGAGGAGCAAAGGGAGGAAAGGGAGCAACAAAATCAGGAGGAAGCGGTAACAACATCAAGAATGGTATCGCTGTCAAAGGCTTAGACGGACAGGCCTATATTGTAGACATCGACAACTTACAGAAAATACAGCTTGAGAACACCACAAAACCAGCGGAATTTGCAGGAGCCGCCACTACAAACTCCACTGACCTATTCGAGTACGAAGGATTCATGGCGATTGACGATGAGCCCGATGCCGCTAACCACAAACTAAGAGCAACGATTGACTGGGACACCCATGCGATTCCAAGGACTCACAACTGCAAGACCATCTTGGCAACTACCGCAGTTATCCCTACAAACCCCATGAGCAACACCAGGTTGATCTCAGTGACCGAGAAACCATTCTATGTGGATTCGGGGGCCACAGTCCATATCTCACCATGCGCATCTGACTTTGTCACACTCAAATCAATACCACCACGACTGATAAAAGGAGTATGTGGAACAACCATTGAAGCAATCGGAATTGGACAGATTCGCCTTCAAGTCCAGAATCAAGCAGAGATCTACTTGGAAATTGCCCTCTACATACCCAATTCAACTGTGCAACTCATATTCATCTCTGCCCTAACAGCTGGCATACGGGCCCTGATCACATTCAGCTGCTCAGGCATAACCATTCTTGATCAAGATAGTGGCACCCTACTGGCCACAGGACACTTAATCCCTGGAAAGTGACTATATACTCTTGAACTACAGTCCAACTTCTCTGAACATGCACTCACTGCAGCACAACATCCTGTTCACCTTGACACCTGGCACTGGCACTTGGGACATGCAAATTACCAAGTTGTTGCCACTATGGCTTATGCAGGCTTACTCCCAGATACACCATCAGCCTTCCTACACATCCAACCCAAATGTGACATTTGCATTCTTGGGAAACAGACAAAAACATTGGTAGCCAAGGTGTGGGAAATAGGGCATAGGGCAGTCAAAAGGCTACAAATAGTGTGGATAGACCTTGCAGGGCCAATGAATGTGCAGTCATATAGAGGAAACAAATATACTATAGATCTTGTTGATGATTTTACAAACATGCCATGGTCCATTCCCCTCAAAATAAAGGTTGATGCTTTCACAGCACTTCAAGCTTGGGAGAAAGAAAGGGAACTTGAAACAGGGCAAAAAGTTGGCATGTATTGCACAGGATATGATGGCAAACTTAAGAATCACCAGATGAAAGAGTGGCTAGCATCAACAGGTACAAAGCATGAATTTGGAGCTCCTTACACATCCAAACACATGGAAAGAGTTGAGAGAGTGCACAGAAGGAAAGGCCAGGACAATGCAATTGGCTGCTAAGTGTCCAGACTCATTGTGGGATGAATTTTATCTTACTGCAGCACATCTAGAGGCAAAGATGGTGTAATGCAGTTACTTAGCCTTTCACACACTGAACCATAAGTCAGAACCTATCTATTGATTCTGGCTATGGTTGTG